>JAAOAJ010000780.1:0-34989 GCA_013781345.1 Fusarium coicis | reverse complement strand
GGTCTGGAGGGGGAACTCCGGGTTCCTGAGAGCCAGGGGTATTATCAGACGCGCTAGAATGAGAACCGCATGAAGAGCGAGAATAAGCAAAAGTAAAAAGAGACGTCTCTAAAAATTTTGCCTCTAGTTTTACTTTTTCTTATACCCATTATGCGACATTGTTAGTAGAGTTGAGTCGTCACTTTGTGTCGAACGATTTCTGACTTGGGATCCCCCGGCTTGTTTGTTAGAAGAATAAAACATTTGCGTAAAAGAACATAGATGGATATCAGATTTTCTGTTGTATTGCAGTAGTGGTGGAGTAAACCTTGCCGTCCAGTCTTTTCTACATCCTAGCTCCTTGTTCGAAAGATATAAGTTCCTCTGCATGTCCCATTAACATGGAAGAAGGGCTGTTATTCTGCACGGTCATCTTCTCATCTAGTGACTGCTCAGTTTCAACACAAGCCTCTTTTTATCCTTCTAATATCTTTGAGTCGAGGTACAATGGCGCCTCTTGCTCATGACCCTTCGGGCTATCTCATGGAGCCGCCGGAGGGACAGACGAGAACTCTTGTTAACCCGCCGAGCAGTGGGAGCGGAGTTATTCCTTGTGGTGTTACGACGACGATCATTGCTTCGATCATTGTTATCTTGAGGGTCTTTACGAGGAGATATGTGGTTAAGAGTGTGTTGGGCGCTGATGACTGTATGTCCTGTTCAACATTTACTCTTGGGAGCAGAACTAACTGAGTTGTTAGACTTGTGCATAGCTAGTCTCTGTTTCTCTTTCATCTTTCTCGGTATCTCATTAACACGTATGTATTATACTCAACCACGATATGATCGTATCTAACAGTTATAGTTCTCAACCTTGGTGCTGGAAACCACATGTGGGATATCCCAGTGGCCGAATACGTTCCCAAGTTCTGGCAGACTAGCATTGGAGCCACGCTCACATACGCCGCTAGCATCAGTCTCGCCAAGCTCTCTGTGCTTAGCTTCTATCTTCTAATCTCACCCGATAGATTCGTCCGTCGAGCCGTCCATGTCCTGATGGTTCTTGTTTGCTCGTACACTTTCGTCTACGTCTGCCTCGTCGTGTTCCGATGCCAACCTGTATCTGCCGGATGGGACCTCACCATTGAAGGAAAGTGTATCGGTATGGATGTTCTAGTTATATTCCTGGTCATCTGCAGTGTCGTCATCGATACTTTCGTTCTTCTGCTTCCGATCCGCATCGTTCAGCCTCTCCAGATTCCGACTCGTCAGAAGATCTCACTTGCTGTTCTCTTTGCAACTGGAGGCGTCATCATTGTCGTGACAATCAGGAGGGCTACCATCACTCTTCCCATCTTGGAGGCACCTGACTACACGTGGGCTCTCCCACGGCAGCTCATCTTGAGTTTTATCGAGGTCAATACCAGTCTCGTCTGTGTTTCTGTTCCCGCACTTAAGCCATTCTGCGTGCGATACATCCCCTTCCTCATCCACCCTCGCTTTCACTCGCAGGAGAAGAACTCAAAGAAGTCCAACTCGCACAGTCAAGAGAAGAGAAAGAGTCATACCCTCGACAATGATTCATACGAGATGCCCCATAGACGAGACTTTGGGGGCGAGAACCCTCAAGAAGATGAGACACGTCTTTGTCCCGCGCTACCAGAGAACAATGCTGCTCTGGAGTCAGACGGTGCAATGGACACCGAGAGTGTTGACAGCTCAGCTGATCAAGTATCTCCAGTAGCTGCCAAGCCAAAACCTGCTCTAGCCAGTTTCTCTACCAAGCGCAGCCAGAGCGTCAATGGTATTCAAGTCACCCGGGAAACAGTCATTACCTACGGACCCAAAGATTAATAGAAGGCTGCTTCCCTAGCCAAGTGAAGGATTTCCTATCTTATAAGCGCCGCGCCGCTCAGTAGAGCATGTTAATACTCCAAGGATGGTATGGTGTCGGTTGAGTCCGATCAGAGAGACGTTCATGGAGGTAATAAGCACTTTTCAATAGTGTCGAAAACAGGAGGCGCCGGCTGGTTCGAGCCCGAAAGAGTAGACTGTTGGCTTTGGCCAAGTATGCGGATGCCGATGTGGTACATAAGCATAGAAACTAGACCTCAACGGAAGAATCATTTAGCAGAATTTTGGATCAGTCAAAGATAGCGAGTTACAATTCAACTTTTCAACAACAAAAACACGTGTGCAGCAGCGTTAGATTGTTTGTGTATGTCTTAACTGACAAGGCTGTTGGTTGTGTTGTGCATTGACATACCAACTTGTCTTCGTACACCCTGTATTGAATGATGTCTGAGACTTTCTTAATGTCGTGACTCCCTTGTTGAGCTGATGGCAGCTGTGTTTGCCTTGATTGCCATGGTAATACCTCTGTTCAGGACCAACAGCCTCGGCATGTCTAAGACAGCAGCAACAGTTTTATCAGGCAACCGAAGTCCTACGGGAGACTCGGATAGCGGCCAGTACCAAAAGTCTTCATGTGAAATGCATGTGAGTTTGCAGAGATTTCGAGTCCCGTTGTTGGTTTCCTTGAGAAAAGTGACATTCAGCTGCTTGCTCTCATTTGAGTTATATATCACCATACGGTAGTAGATCACAGATATTGCGCGGAAGCAAATTCTTTCATTATTTCCCGGTAGCTCATGAGCTGTACGAACGTCGATAAAAGATTACCCAAACAAAAACGCCCATGTGCGAATCATTATCCCAACCCAATTACAATAGCTCAATACGCCGTCATTAGTCTTGTCATAAGGCGTATCCATGAATCCCCAAATCGAAGATCCGTCTCTCAAACCGGCTCATAAGCCCAAGCTAAAACTTGGGAATTCTCTTCTTCGTCTTTGATGGTGTACCGTTGAGAAGAAAATACACAGGCAAGAACAATAAAGATCCCATGACACAAAGCCATGTGCTGTAGAGCTGCCAAATAGTCCACAAAAAGGGACCAAGACCAGGACACAAAAACTGAATGCAGTCATTGACTGGATAAAGATCTTCTTGACTGGCGATGTAATAACGGGGATTTTGTCGACACGGCTTACTATCCTCTGGCCCTTCATCCTCTGATGATGATTCGGGCGAGAGTTGTGTAAGCTGCAGAACAGACACAAGCTTCACAGGTGCTTTGTACAGAGGGATGAACCAGAGCGCGAATGTCTGACGGATGGAGACATATAAAAGGCCGCTCTTCTGATCAAAGGCTGAGCAAAGTTAGTAATCGCAATTGACAGCTGAACGAGAGGCAACTAACCTGCTGAATCGACCTTGAGGTCAATGTGTGGACTCAGAGTACGATACCATCGATAGATGGCCAATATCAACTGAATTGACTCAAGACCTCCTGCCAAAGGGATCTGTCCTTTCGAAATTGAAGGAACACGGCAGTATGGGTGTGAAAATGAGGCATTGGGGAGAAAGTATTCTCTGAGCGTCGATTCTTGGACCTCAGGGCTGCCCTGAGTGAGCGACTTGATAACGCCGCCAATTTCCTTGACTATACTTGATGAGCATATTACAATCTGCAGTATCGAAAGCAAGCTTACCTGGATGCTCCATTTTTGTAGTTATCGTTCAATTGATCAACTTCAGGATCGTGAGTAGCTTGAAGAGTGGATGAGCTTCAAGTTAATTGCACTAAGGTGTCTTTATGAGAGAAAAGCAATTGAAATGGATTGACAAGGTCTGGAGTAAACAAAACAGCGGGAAGAGGTTGGAATGAAGTGATTTATTCTTGTTTCAGCCATTGTCTGTGGGTTCACTAACTGCACTATCCCGCCCTGAACTGGACTGACCTTGAAATCATTGACTCGTCATTGTTCAAGGCCCTGTAAATTAGCATGTGAAATGTTGACGTCATGTTTCGCTTTCACATGAAAGACACATTCGGGATATTTATGAGAATACGAACCTCGACCTCAATTGTCACTCATCAATTGTAGCTGTATTCTTCAATTACAATGGCGTCTGACACTGGCCTGGTCAATCCCATCTTCCATCCTTTTCTCTTCTTCTTCCAGATCTTCCAATGGCTCACGGACAAACTCCTCTCGCCCAAGCCACCGAGTGAAAACGCGAGGATTGGGCGCAATAGACCTAAGATTGCGGTAATTGGAGCTGGAATCACGGGCGTTACGAGTGCAGCTCACTGTATTGGGCATGGCTTTGATGTTGTGATTTTCGAAGCTGGGTCCAAGGATAATGTTGGTGGTATTTGGAGTGTAAGTTTCACTACGCTATGATTTTATAATTACCTTGAAGCTAATAAAATCCAGAGGGTCAATGAGACATCTGGGCTTCAGATCCATTCGTTAATGTATCGATTCCATCCTTCTGTTCAGTGGAATCGTGGATATCCCGACCGTCAGCAAATTCTCAGTCAGGTCCGACAACTCTGGGAACGCTATGGCCTCAAAGAGAGAACACGCTTCAACACAAAGATTGATCACGTTTACCAAGATGACCAGGGACGATGGATTGTGAACGATCCTTCCCTCGGACGCTTTGGCGGTGTCATTGCTGCGGTCGGAACTTGTGGCGCACCAAAGATGCCAAAGATCCCCGGCATGGATAACTTCAAAGGTCCTATTTACCATTCTAGCGAACTCACTGGGTATGTCGCTCGGCCTACCGACTCACTGTGTAGCCTGCTGACTTGTTATTAGAAAGGATGTAAAGGGTAAGAAGATGGCCATCATTGGTGGAGGTGCCTCGGCTGTTGAAGCGCTTGAGTTTGCCTTTACAGAAGATGCTGCCAAAGCGACTATCCTATCGCGCTCAGACAAGTGGATCATTCCTCGCAATATGGTCGTCGATACACTTCTAAGCTTCAACATCTTTGGCCAGGAGACTGTTCTGTCGTTTATCCCAGAGTTCTTCCTGCGCAAGTTCTTCTACAGAGATCTTGAGGACATCGCGCCTGATAAGAGCCATGGCTTGTTCATGGAGACACCTATGGTTAACTCTGATGTTATGGATAAGCTGCGTGAGGGTAAAGCTGAATGGGTTCGTTGCGATATCGATGAGTTCGTCGAGAGCGGTATTCGAGTAAATCGACGTGCCAAGGGTGTACCGCAAGGTGGTCCTGGCCATGAGGAAGTCATTGACGCTGATATTGTCGTAATGGCTACTGGGTTCAAGAGACCTTCTCTTTCTTTCCTCCCCAAGGATTGCTTTGACGAACCCTACCCACCGCCAAACTGGTATCTCCAGACATTCCCACCCACTCACCCCTCAGTCTCAGCTATCAACTGCACATACGTCAACGCCATTGGCACCGTCGGAAACTGGCACATCGGTATCTACACCCGAATTCTTCTCATGTTTCTCATGGATCCATTCTCTCGGCCCAGCCCCTTCTGGATGCAGCGCTGGATCGACATGACCAAGACACTCAAGCTTACCGGTCCAACTGGCGCCTTTGACTTCTTCACTTACTTGGAGTTGATCTGGTGGTTCTTCTTCTGTGTGGTCATTAACCCTTTTCGATGGAAGTGGGCTATCTTTGTGTTCTTTGGTGTTGGGTTTGGACTTCCGAAGCTGATTGTGAGTCAAGAGGAGAGGATCACGAATGGAAATGGATACCATGCTACAGATGAGGGTACAAGCTTTTAGGAAAGCCCACGGCATGCTTCATCGAGGGCCATAGTTATTGAAGATCGGGTGAGAGAAGATTTGCGGAGACGAGAAAAGTGAATGGTGATTTTAGAGGCAAAAGAGAACAGAGAATGTCAGCGAAGCTTAGGCTTCCTATATGATAACGAGATATTGAAGACAAAAGACCAAGATCTTTTACCACATCGATATGGTCCCACCCCGTGCTCAGCCTATCCTGTCACCACAGACCAGCGTTACTCCAAGTAGGCAATGTTTGGCACAGTCCGAGTTCCTCGTTAGAAGTGGATGAGACACCAGGTATCCACGGAAACCTCCCGGCACAATGAAGGAGTCTAGCTTCAGTAGCTGCCTCATTAAGATGAGCTGGCACGCATGGCGGGTCGTGCAAGAAAAAGAACTCAACGTGGGGGATTGTGATTGAGTTGGCAGATCATCTGGAGAAAACTTGGGGAAGTGAAGCATGCGAAATGAAAAGGATCTTACTACGTACGGCGGCTACGGAACGCGGCTCACGATATGGATATGTAAACGGTTTGCCGAGCACAAGCGTAACAGCTAGTATTAACATCACTGCTAGGGCTGTTAATTAAAACTTTGTGCTAGATCATAGGATGGCCTTTCAACTGTTATAAACAATGCCGCCTATACCCGTATCTCAAAGCATTGTAGCTCAACACCAGAGTTACAAGTCGCGATACTTTATGCAACAATCACCATATAGAGTTTAAGCTTCTAAATCCCCTCCACATCCGCCGGCACCTCTCCTTTCCCTCGGCTCGGCTCCGCGTCTTCTCTGTATGTATCGAAATTCAAGGGGGCGATAACCCATCTCGTTGAAGCTTCTGACTCGGGGCCTCCGCTAGAATCCAGGTTGATTAGGTAAAATGGACCAACTTTTGAGTAACAGAATCCACAAAAGACGATCAGCTTTTTTCCCCTTTCTTTCAGGGACCTCTACAAGCTTCCCCAGTCAAATAAGGATTTCTTCTTACTAAGAATGATGAGAAAAGCTAATTGATATCCTGCAATGGTCATCTTTTCGTGAGTAACTCAAATTGAATTGGTAGAGAATGTCAAGAAAAGTCTTAAAAATCTGATGTTGTTGAGCTATCGACGTTAGCTGATTCGGCTATTACTTGAGCCCCATTACTTTAACCAATTAGGGAGGGTTTAAAAACGGTTTACTTGCTAATCCTTCTAGAAACACCACGGAATGATCCACTTGTACTCCATCATGGATCGTGGAACGACCCGGTCCTGGCTTTTCGTATGACATACCATTGCCATGGACTGACAAACTTTTTCCTAATTCTCGCCTCTCCTTATGGTCAATATGGAGTCTCCACGTCCCGTCCGACGTCGGTCTAAAGGGGAGTCATTCATATACCGTGGACCCTACAAAGCACAGCTCAGCCCCTCTTCACTCACACCCTCATACTCATTCATCCTCTCTGAACTTCTCAACGAGTTCACCAAATAAACAGTCTGTGTGACAATGGGAGACTAAGCTACACTCACCAAAACAACAATGACATCCTCCATCACCCCCGCGGCCTCCACCGCCAGCAAAAACAAGGACAAGTCCCAAGGCCCTGAGGACAACAACATCCTCACCAGCCCCATTGCCCAAGATGACGATTCCACCAGCGAGAAAATGGTCGGCGAAGTAACCGAGTTCGAGAAGCGCAAGATCCTCGACGGCAAAGCCAAGTTCAGCCGTCTCGGCTGGAAGCGCCTCACCATCGTCCTCATCGTCCAGGCCATCGCGCTCGGCTCGCTCTCCATCCCCGGCGCTTTCGCGACGCTGGGCATGGTCGCGGGCGTCATCTGCTCGATTGGCATTGGGCTCATTGCGATTTACACGTCGTACATCGTTGGGCAGGTCAAGGTGAGGTATCCGCATGTCGAGCACTATCCTGCTGCGGGAGGACTCATGTTTGGACGATGGGGTGCTGAGGCTTTCGGGGTCATGGTTACGCTGCAGTTGTTGCTGCTTACGGCGTCGCATTGCTTGACGGGGACTATCGCCTTTGCGACTTTGACTGGGAGTAATATCTGCAGTCTTGTCTGGGGTGTCATCTCTGCTGTCCTGCTGCTGCTTCTTGCTGTGCCTCCTAGTTTTGCAGAGGTGGCCATTCTGGGCTACATCGACTTTGCTTCGATTATTGCAGCTATTGGAGTTACTATCATTGCGACTGGT
This sequence comes from Fusarium coicis, assembly GCA_013781345.1. NCBI lineage: Eukaryota > Fungi > Ascomycota > Sordariomycetes > Hypocreales > Nectriaceae > Fusarium > Fusarium coicis. The sequence continues at coordinate 27,185 of JAAOAJ010000780.1, read as the reverse complement.
ATCCGAGCTTCCGATGCACCGGAACCAGCCAACTGGTCTGCATGGCCCAAGCCCGATGTCACATTTGCTCAGGCCTTTATTGCGCTTTGCAACATCTTCTTCGCGTACAGCTTCTCCATCTCGCAGTTCAGCTTCATGGATGAAATGCACACGCCTACCGACTATATGAAGGCTATTTGGACACTTGGCGGTATCGAAATTGTTATCTATACCCTGACTGGTGCTCTCATCTACTCATTCGTTGGTGTCGATGTCAAATCTCCAGCTCTTCTGTCTGCAGGCCACACTGTTGCCAAGGTTGCTTTTGGCGTCGCCTTGCCCGTCATTTTCATCAGTGGCTCGATCAACACGACTGTCGCTGTGCGCTACATCCACGGTCGCATCTATGAGAATTCGATCGCCAAGTATATCAATACTCCTAAGGGCTGGATTTCTTGGCTTCTTCTCATCAGCATCTTCACTTGGATTGGCTTTGTCATTGCAGAAGCCATTCCCTTCTTCAGCGACTTGATCGCAATCACATCCAGTTTGCTGAACTCGGGCTTCACTCTGTACTGGCCAGCAGTTATGTGGTTCATGCTTTTGCGAGAAGGAAAATGGTACAGCAAGAAGAACATCCTTTCAAGCGTTGTCAACGCCATCATCTTCATCATGGGTCTTGTCTTCTTGGTTGCTGGAACCTACTCCGCTGTCATTGATATCGTAAGTCAACTCACATATACGTCTTATGTAACATCAACTAACATCATCCACAGATCGACCAGTATGATAACGGAACTGTCAAGAACGCCTTCACTTGTGCTCCTCTTGGCTAAGACCACCACACACATGGTGATTGGTCAGACACCGCCGGTGACGGGGTCGAGTCCAGTCACCGAACTTTGGGATATTACATGTCACACATATGTCCATATCCCACATAATACAACACCAAAACACCATCGTAGGGGCCATGCGTAAACGTAGGCGTGACATGTACTTCGTAAACAAGCACTACTTCTCTTGGCATGCTCGCTTTAAAGATGTTACTGCTCTATGTGGTATGCGAAACGCGTACGATGTTGCATGCGCCCATGACCATGGACTCGTCCCTGATCATGGCTGGTACACTGCTTCATGTCACATGAGCATTGTGGCATGGAGATAGTAACTCGTAGCGCAAAGACCACCGACCATGGTTCGCAGGTGGTGGTGGTGCTTCGGTTTTGGTATATGCTCCTCTTTATCTTAGCAGTCTATCGTTCTAGATGAACCAACACATCTATTCTTTTCACAGCTTAGCCTGCTCAGCTCTTGTCAACTTCCTCAAAGGTGGACCGCCTCGACTGCCGTCACCCTGCTTCACCATATCCTGTCCAGTTGGGGCTCGTAGCCTCCACTTATGCCGAAGCTCCTTAGAAGCCTTGTTCTCAAAACAATCAACAACATACCTTCCGAGAACAGGAAGGAACTTGAAAGCGCTATATCATAATCAGCACAAGTTCACGTGGGATGTCATGGGGCAACTCACTGTCCAGCACCACCAGTAGCAAGGAAAAGACCTTCACGGACAGGATGATGATCCACGATAAAGTCTCCTTCAGGAGTATCAGAGTACCAGCAAAGTCTCGTTCTCAACCACTCTCGGTCCGCAACCTCAGGTACCAGATCTTGTAACCCCTCGCGAAGAGCTTGTAGTGCATCTGCAGGTAAATAATTGGTCGTAGCGTTGTTTCCATCTCGCTTGGGAGATGATACCGTTCGAGTTTGTCCGAGAGGATCTTTTACCTCAACTTCAGTAGCCCATCCATACCCGTGGCGAGCAATCTTGAGGATATGTGTCTTGGGGATAGGTGGGAAGACAAAGACTCCTGTGCTGAGGTTGATGATGACTGGCATGTCTTTAAGTCTCTCTGCTTCATCGGGGGTGAGACGGACGAACCCAACTGGTTGTCCAGAGCCTGAGGAGGCGTGGCTGATTGGGAGGAGTCTGTTTGACCACGCTCCAGTGGCTATAATGACTTGTGCAGCTGGGATAGTGTTACCTTCAGCGGCATTCACACCAGTGACTTTCTTGTCGCTGTAGCGTAGTGACAAAGCTCTTCCTCTTGCGCCTGTGATGAACGACACACCAGCAAGAGAGCACTCGGTAGCTAATTGCTGTATACTAGACTCTGCATCCGCCCAACCACCGGTCTTGTTGAAGTACGCCTTCTTGCCATCAAGCTGAGCCTGAACAGCAGGGAATTGTTTTCGGATATCGTGTGCATTCTCATACTCCTCCAGTGTTCCACCAAGAGCCTTGTTCGACTCTTTGCTCTGCTCAACAAAGGAGTTTCCAGCAGCAGCATCGGTGAGCATCACAAAGCCCGACTGGTGATAGTGCTGTGAATATTGGCCCGTCCAGCCCTCGAGGGCTTCAGTGGCCATCTTGCCGTAGAAAGGGTCAGCATATTCCACGCGAATCACACGTGAGATATCGACACTGCTTCCGTCTATCACAGGCGGCAGATAACGATCGAGCACTGTAACGTATTGGTAACCTCTCTTCTTGAGTTCTAGGGCAGTCGAAAGGCCAAAGACACCAGCCCCCACGATGATGATGGGCTCATTCTTTGATGCGGGCATTCTAGAAGTCATTTTGGTGTTGAGATACGAAGATACTAGTGATAAGAACAAGCAATGATCTGAAGAATGGAAAGAAAGAAACAAGCAGCCCGTCTTATACTAGACAAGCGACGTGTATAAGTCGAGGTCCAAGACGGAAAACTGCTCTAAAACTCCGTGTCCAGAGCTATTGACCAATCGTATTTCACCGTCTCATCACCAACGGGCACGGAAAACTACGACGACAATTCTCCGGTCAACGACTCACTAATAACGCTATCACTAGATCAACTTCCCAAATCATGAGATACGCCCTTGGGAAAGGCTCTGGAATTCGGTATCTTTTTAATATCTTGAAGAACAATATCTCGGAGTCGCCCGTAAGCTTCTCCAAATCGAGTCACGTGCGGGTTTTCCCTTGTAAAGGTGGGCACGGAGAATCCGTGTCTCGTCCTCTTCATCCCAACTACATATTGTATTGTATATGCTTCCTCTGAATGCTTGTCCACCAGCCCCACACTCGATTTCATAATGACAGGTAATCCCGAATCATCCGTCCGGCGTGCGTGTGAGAGCTGTCGGTGAGTCGTACGATGTATTTACAAGGGTCGTTTTCTAATCCGGGAACAGACGGAAGAAGACGAGATGTACTGGGGAACGGCCTGTGTGCTCTTTTTGTGAGAGGTTGAATCAGCCTTGTGAATACTTACCGAGGAATCGAGAGACTGTGAAGCGAAGAAGGAGGACTTCTAGAGCGTGAGTTGTGATCTTGGCCGAATGACTTGTCTTATAAGTGATCAGGAAACCGGGATCGAGGGATCGTGTTTCGAGTGTTGAGAACCGGGATGAGGTATATGATCTTATTCAGTGAGTAATACCGATGTTTTACTATTCATGTAACGACTGACAAGTGCCAAGTCATCCTCAAGCTGCCTCGTCGAGCAATGGCTCAGCCTTGACTCCGGACTCCTTGCCAAGGCACACAAACAGATCGGGATCTTTCGTCGAAAGCGCTTCAATACGCTTGAACAGAGTGAGCATCAATGATGAAGTCTCAGTATCTTGGTAAGATGCAGCTCTATACCACATACTATAAACTCACAACGACCAGGCTCCCTTCAGCAACAGAGGCAAGGCCATCGCCAGATTCACTCGACCACGCTGTAGAAGAGTACCGTAGACGGTTATACTTCCAACCACTGCCTCTTTTCAATCCAGAAGGTCTGAGAGACCGAATTGAGAGATTCCCCATGTTTCTCCAATGGATCTTCTTGGCATTGGCGCTTTCAAACCTGCCTTATGATTCGAGCAGCGCAAAAGAAGCTGACTTGATACACTCCCATGCGAGATCAGCGCGTGACATGGTACTTAAACTTGCCATGCGAGGAACAGCCCAGTTGGCAATCTCACAAGCTCTATGTCTCCTTGCTCTGGGTGACATTCTCGGTGCTTATCCCACTCTCTTCAATCTTCACAGTTCTAACTCGCTTACAGAAGGAAGACCAGCATTGGCTTTAATGACGATAGGAGCAGCCAGCAGACTCGAACTCGTCCGCGAAGCAGGCTACTCTGAATCCCCTCACAACCCCCAAGGCGACGCCAGCCTCAGATGCTACTGGAGTGTCTTCATCCTTGAGAAAGGCTTCGCACCACGCTTCACTCTCCTCTCCCAAACACACACCAAACCAGAATATCCCCGCAGCGCAAGAGAGCCCTCACCACCGGCATATCTAGGCGATGAAGAATACGCACCAGATCTGGAAAGTATTCGCGACGACCTGAGGACAGATCCCGGAATCACATCACATGCTGTGCGCGCAGTATCGTTCTGCGGCGATGTTATCTCGTATCTTCATGCGCTGCATATCGGAAAGGCTGATAACCCCGCTGATACGAATTCCAACTTCTACCAATTGACGAATACACTGTATGACCTTGAGTCTAGACTCGGTCATATACATTTCGTTCGCAACGTGGGCTTTTCGGAGCGAACACCAGAGGAATTCGAGAGACATCGAGAGTACTGGGCGCCATGGCTTCTCTTCCAAATCACAGCGCATGCAACACAAGGATTGTTGAACCACCCATTCATCCATCTCGTCACACTTCGAAGAGCGAATCGACCTTCTCAGCCGAGATTGTTCCTCCAACAAACTGTCGATCAAGCTATGTTTCACTCAGCTTGGGTAGCGCGCTTGGTCCAAACATGTATAGACCGTGGATTAATGGTATATGATCCATTAATAGGCGACCTAGTCGCTGCGACGGCGACAATACCGTGGCTTTTCCAGTATGCGAGGGATGCCAAAGTCTCAGAAACATCAAAGGAGAATTATAGAAAGTGCATCGAGTTTCTAGAGTCGATGCCTGATCCTTCACCAAGGAGTATACACAAGGTTTGTCAAAACACGCCCAACGAGAAGCAAATACTAACAGCGACAGCGAGAACTTTTACATCAACTGCAAACAATGTCGAGCCAAGCCCAGGACAACAACATGATTAGTTTTCAGCCCTCCAAGATCTGGCAACTCATTGACTCCGATATCATGGACGCTGTGGCACCGCAGCCCACAAGTGAAGGTGCACAGGGCGGTCAATCAGATGCTTCGAAGACAACTGTTAGTGTGCAAACGACTTTTGTTCACCCTGTTGGTGAAAGACGAACAGGTCAACAACAGACTTCATTGGGCGATTCGATGACTGTTGATATTTACGAAGGTTTGGAGCAGTATTCACTGGATAGCATATTCTCGCAGCCTATGTTTATTGACCATGCATGGCTGCATGTATAAAGAATATTAAATAATAATAGATCATCTATGCGTCTCACCAGTTGGCCTATGATGCCCATCTCTGCACAAACTCATCCTTCTTCACACTCTTCGCCAACGCCTTCTTCGCCACAACACCATCCAACTTCTCCTTAACCTTATCCACCTCTTGACTCAACACATCAATCGACCCCTCAAACTCCGGATCAACCATCTTAATCTCCCCAAACGGACTCTCCGCCAATACACTGTCCCTCAAAAGCTGAATCGCCAACCTCGCATCATCCAACCTCGACGTAACACCTGCTTCAAAGCTCTCCTGCGCATTGCGCACCACATCTGTAGTTTTACCAGACCTTTCGGTGAACGCTTTGTTCAAAGCTGATACTTGGTCTTGAATGGAAGCTTCTTCTGAATCTGGTAGTGAGAGTGCTAGATCACGGAGAAGAGCTTCGATTGCGGGTTCGTCGAGAATACCAGATGAACGACGTCTGTTGTTGTTGCTGCGACGCGCACCGTCTGTGTTAGCGCGCATGCGAATTGGTGAGGGGTTCCGAATGGGAGATGCTGGCATAGCGGCTCTGAGAGATTTCTTCTTTTCGGGGGATAGTGAGGCAGATGATTCTACTTTGGCTGTAGCGATGATGGAGGATGCTGCTGCGTTGTGGGACTTGAGAGTTTCGACACGGTCTGTGAGGAGTGTTATCCTTTCTATGAGATAGTCAAGGCACTCGTTGACCTAGACAGTATTAGCGACACGAAAGATATGATGCGAGAATGCACGTACGTAAGAAACTGCCACTGCTGAGCGATGTATGCTCTGTCCGCTCTGAGCATTCGTAGCCTTCAGCGCTGGTTCCAAATGCTGCTGCTCAGCAGACATTTGTGCAACAGGCAAGATCTCCGAGTACAGCGACTCGAGCTCCTCCTCGAGAGCTTTGACGTCTTCTTGGGTAGCAGCTTTGACATCCCCCGAGCGCTCCGCAGCAAGGATAGCATCAAGATAGATCCTATCCAATCTCGTCCTCAGCGTCTCAACAGTTGTTTTGATCAGCCTACACAAATTAGCACGGATCAACACAATTATAAGTGATAACCTACCTCATGCAAGTCTCCCTCAACTTCTCAATCGTTTTCTCCTCCTCCGGATCCTGCTGATCAAGTTCCCACCCAAGCTTCTGCAAACTCGACAGTAGCTTATCATCAGACTGAAACACCGCATCAACCGTCTTCTTAAGATTCGATCGCGAGTCCTTAGCAATCTGCTCTAGATCTGCAACACGATACTCCAAACTCTGTGCCTCACCATCAACCTACACCACATTAGCAACTCCCTCGTCTCAAACGACCTCGGACTAGTCTGTGTTACCTCAAACACCAATTTCTTCAACGCATGTTTCGTCTTGTTCAGACGCGCTTCTTCAAGATCCCTCCTCTGAGTCTCCGCCTCATCACGCTTCTTCACCAACCTCGCCAGCGCATCACGCTGCTGCTTCAGCGTCTCAGTCTGCTTCGATATCGTAGCCGTTGACCTATTCAGCTCCTCAATCGCCGCCCTCACATCATCCTCACTCACCGCCTGCACCTCTCCCAGATCATGCAGGTCCGCCAGCCTGTCAACCTGCCCGCTCTTATCAAGCGCAGTATACCTAACCAACCCCGGCCTCATCAGTATAAAACAATAACAGATACACAAAAGGTAACGACTCACAGTGCCAGCTCATCACCCGTCAGGAGGTGATCTCTCGCGAGGTGCAGATTCGCCCAGTCGACGAATGAAGCGTCTGATAGGGCGTGTTGCACGTCTTCCTTGGAGGCGGGGATGCCGTACGCGCGGGCTGCCTTGAGGAGCAGGGCTTCTGCGCGGTGCTTGGGGCTGAGATCCATTCTGGACCTGTGGAATAGCGAGGTGGCGTTTTCTGAAGTAACCGTCCGTGATGGGGTGGTACAGCTAACGTTTTGCCTTGCAGGGTTTTGATTGAGTAGCGGTGTTGATGATGACACAAGTCAAGTCGTTCCTGGGACAAGATGGAGATGTTGCTGAGTGCGATGATTAGAGATTGGTGTTGTAGAGGATACTCAGTCAGACGGTGTACTGAGCCTCAAATGTTGTCCACCCAAGCAAATAACTCCCAGCTGAGAATAGAAAGAGAACCAAGAATACGAGCAATTGGCTTTCAAAATCAATTCACTCAAACGTCAATGCCGTGTCGTGCCGTCGTGATGAGGCTCAAGATAACCTCATATTCAAACAAAACAAACGCCCCAGACGTTGAAGTTAAATGTCGGCCCAAAGATCCCGGGCGGTCAAACAACCCCTGGACCCTTCGCGGCACTTTTTTCTCCAGTGGACGTGCACCTAAAGAGCAGTGAAGGCGGGGCTAGCGTGCCACAGCATCTACAGCGCATCTTGCATGAGGCGAACTTCCACGGACATCTTGATGCTCTTTACAGGAGGCGATTATTGGTGAAGAGAGAAATATTCTCAGATCGCAACGGTTGTGCATGCATTCAGGTTGTTTATGCAGGGGAGATGTCCTATTGATACACCGTCATTGCAGGGCACATGTTCAGAATTGTTTGACAAGATGCTTGCTTTTATGCAAGTCTCAGATATCAGCTTATAAGAGTAATAAATAGCTTAGCAAACACTTGAGATCCATGATACTCGTCGTCTGCATATATGATACATCCCCCTCCTCATCCGTTTGGACCTCCCGTCCCACGTCCCCCAGCATCGTCCTCCCTGTCGTGACCAAGAAACCGTCACCATCTGAACAAATCTCCCAACCTCATATATCCGTTGCTCATCTGTACATCGACTCCCCACGGGAAATATACTCATGTTTCAATCTATTTCTGGCCCTCTCCATCATGACGTCTTGTCAAACAACCCTCGTATCGGGAAAAGAAATGATACAAGATCGAAAAACACCCTTCAAACGAGACGCTCTGGCTCCAAGGCGTCGCATTCCCGTTCTTCCCGTTCAATGTGTCAAACCGACGCAAACAAGATATCATATGCAGCCAATCTGACATGGTCAAAGGTGGTCCAATTCCTTCAGACATGCTCGGTAACAGGCCGATCTAGATTGGAGATATGTCGGGTCCCTACATCATCTTTCCAAAAAGAGCTGCACACGTCAACAGATAGAACGATAATATGTTTCAAACAGACCTGTAACTGTGAATATGTGACCATTGCGGCAGAATACGCTCTGCCAGTGCAAACCGCCGGCCGCCTTGGCCTTGTCACTGTCAACACTTCTGCTCCCCCCATTCACCGGTTTCCAATCCCCTTTTTCCTTTTTCAACACATCTCGCTTGTCCCTCGAACCCTTTTTAAACAATCACCCCTCCGCAAGTCGCGAAGAAAGGGGTGTATTGTATCTTCATGTGTAACGCCTCCAAAATCGCCGACCTTGTGCTTCTTCACCCTCACCAACCTGGCTGTGCTCATCACGTCGACGTTGCAGTTGCAGTTGCACCATGACTACTACCATTAGAAACAACGTTTCTGAAATCCTCCGCTGTCTCAGACCCTCAAATGAAGCTCGCAATCCGCTCCTCTTGAGGCCATCATGGATCAACCCCCCACAATCACTGTTTCAAGCAGCCCGAAACATGTCGCTATCAGATCTCTGGAGGACGCGATTCATCACCGCCGCCAGCAATGTGCTGGAGTTTGGTTGGGTTGTCGTCGTCTATCTCATGAGCGAGGTCGTCATATGGGGTTTGAGTAGGGCGTTGGCTCCTGTGCATCTCGAGTTCTTCTCCTCTATTTTTGGAATGGTTCTGACATTTTGCTTCATGGCTGCGGCCTACCTGTGCTTCGCTGATGTTGATGGTGTGTATCGAAGGCACATCAAATCCAAGGTGAGTGAACACCATTCTCCAAAACGGCAGCAATAACTTTCGTTTCAGGTCGACTTCATCAATGTTCATCTTGGCTTGGGTTTTCCAATCCCGCTCGTGATGCTCGACCAGAGCGATATTCTCAGCGGCCGTGATATCGCCTGCGTCATCGGCAACTTTGGTACGTTTCAGTGCAAAACTCCTCGAATACCTTTCTCATGGTCACTCCAGTAATCACCAACCTTGCTTCTTGGGCCATGGTCTTTGCCCTCTCGCTTCTCGTTATGAGCTGTGTGGCACGAATGACTGGTCAAGTGCCCGACGACTTTTGTCTTCCGCAGCCTATCACAGGAACTCTTCCCCGGTTTGAACCCAACTGGCTCTCCGACTCAACTCTGGACCAAGGACAACAGCGTATGTTTGGCCGTCGCGAAAAGGTAGCAAACCCGCCGAGAACCGGGCCGGACGAAGCAACCTCAGCAACCCCCAGCCAACGATCATCCGTTATTTCCAAGGATCCGGTTCCGGTGTCACAGGTTTGGCACTTTTGGATGTCCAGCTTTCCACTGATCGCTTCATCTCTTGCAATCTTCTTGATTGGAGCACCAGTGGCTGCGGCCACTAACGATGACCGCATCCTCGATGGTTGCGTTCTCTGGTTCGTCTGGGTGCTGACACTGCGACTCCAGCGGGCCTTTAAGACCTCCCAACTTTGCCCTGACATGCCGAAGCTCAAGAACACGATCGTCACGCTTATGAATCCTGTCCTGTTCACGACCCTCCTCATGACGGCATATACCCGAGCCAAAGCGGGCGCATACGGCTACGGTAGTATAGACAAAGTATTGCGCGATTTCAGCGGAGGAACGCCCCTTTATGTTCTTTGGACTTCTGTGGCAACTGGAACACCCGTTTCGGATGGACGAAGCCCGTGGTTTGGCGCCGGTGACGCTGCACTTTCGATCCTTGAATGCGGAATTTTGATCTGGGGCTTCAAGCTATACGAATGCCAACGACAGCTCTTCAGTCTCGCCGGTTTTCTCACTATTATCCTGGCAACGGCAGCCGCAGCTGGAAACGTCTTTCTGTCGGTCCTGGGAGGGAAGCTTGTCGGTCTGAACGCACCCGTAGCGCTGGCATTCGCTGCACGAAGCACAACTTTGGCACTTGCCAAACCGGCCATGGAAGCACTTGGTGGAAATCTCGGTGTGAATGCTGCCCTGGTGGTAAGCAATGGAATCCTTGGTCAGCTTTGCTATCCGTTTGTACTCGACAAACTAGGGGTCAGACGAGAAGACCGTGTCTCCCGTTCAAGCGTCAACATATCCGACTCCGATGGTAGAACCTCACGTCTGAGCTTGAAGCCTCTTCTGAGAACAGCTCAAAAGGATTTGCCAAGCGGCGATGATCCCTTTACAATCTCAGCAGGGATCACGGTTGGCATCAACGGTGCGGCCATGGGCGTATCGTATCTGTACGAGACTAGAAGTCGCGCAGCTCCGTACGCTGCTCTTGCCATGACAGTCTCCAGTGTCATGACGGTGGTTTTCACGACTGTCGAACCTTCCCAAGGCGCTGTGTTGGGTCTGGCCAACTGAAAAAGAAATGGCGATAGAATCTCGGCCGGCAGGATAGACGTGGTAGCGTTCGCGACCTGGTGTTTAGAGTTATATACTTGCTAGGAAGACGGATAGAAAGACAAAGAGCAAGTCTGGTAGAAGCCAGTTGTGCCCGGGTACTGTAGATACTTAGACATGGACGAATGATGTAGACAATCAAGATTTGAAAGACTGCAAGTCTCACTGAAGTTTGAATATGACGTCCAAGTTAGCCACATATATCACGATATCGACAGGCGATCGGGAGGTATTGCGCGAGGACGTCAACGATACGCTCTACTTTGTCAATTTACAAAATTTGTCAATTATATGGACTTTTCAATTTATTCCAGGCTAAGGAAAGCCAGTCAGTAACGAGCTCAAACCACAGACATTGGACTTACCGCTCAATCAAGTGAAGGCCGCTAGCTGTCTCCACAATTCCGCTCATCTGGCCAGGCTGGAGGCCAAAGGAAGCATCTTCAAACTCCTTCTGCATGTCTCCCTTGCCAAAGTATCCGAGGTCGCCTCGCTTACGGGCAGAAGAGCAGTCGGATTCGGTAAGGGCGAGCTCACCAAGTGTGATACTGCCAGACTTGATCTTTTGCTCGTGGTCCTGGATGATCTCAAGGGCCTCCTCCTTGGTGCGCGTAATCTCGGCCTGCAGCAATTGTGTTAGTCAGCGATCAATGTGACTGTCGGGTAATGATGGGCGGGTATGCGCACCTCTCTCCAGCTGCTGGGTCGTCGACTGTCGCGGTGCTTGACTAGTAGATGAGCAGCACGGATCTTGCCCTCGGGAACACCTGCGACGGCACCAGGACGAGAGCCAGCACTGTGGTTAGTAGCCATATAATGCTTGAGCTTCTCGGTGTCGGTGCCGGAGGGAGGTTCCCATCGTGAGAGCTTCTCGGCAGAGTTGAAGTAGTAGGGGAGATTCTTGGAGTTGGAGTGTCGGACCTCCCAGCCCGGAGGAAGACCAGTGTCAGCCTGTAGTGGGCATGTTAGACGATGAATTGAGCCTGTGAGTTGATTGACGCAGCCAAGGGAGGGGGCGACAAGAGATCTCGAAGGATCTGCAGTGGTTGTCGAGGCATGCTGTTGAGCTGCTTACCATGTTTATATATGTTGTTGACTTTGAAGAAGTGGGTATAAGCGAGAGCAAAAATGAGCTGTGTTCAGCGTCGTCGTCGGGTAATCGATCGTCAAAAAAAAAGTTCGTCTTTGAGGGAAGCAAAAGTTGCCGCTTGAGAGAATGTGCTGCGAAGAGGAGTGATGAGATGGATGGGCTACCAGTTAAGGTATGGTAAGCTGGAGCTGATGGAGCTGGGTCCTCCCGTCGCTGGGTCTAAGTTGGTCCAACTGGAACAATGACGTGCCGTAACTTGCTGTGCAACAGAAGGAGCGACAGACCCCCGCGGTTGCCATGCGGCGTTGCTGTGGTGGGCGGGGTTTGACGCGGGGTGGCCCTTCCTTCTTTCAGTGGGTGGGTGAGCCACGGGACGCTGTGATAGGCTCAAAGGCTTGAAGCGTTGCAGCGACTCAACCTCTAACAAGCGCCTCGATACTACGCCCTACCTCTCTTAACGAGGGATATATCCAACTAGGTTGGTAATAAACCATGCTTACTGGCTTTAGATCATGGGATCAGTCTTTAGTGCATGCTTAATTAAGGGGTTACGTTGTCACCAGACGCTCGGCATCGTCGTAGCTGAAGGCACATATATGTCCGGAGACCTTTTAAGCCAGTCATCTTCTGTATTCAGTTGATAGAAACAGCATCCGGGCGGCATTTGCAAGTTTTGACAGGAAGGGATGCAGCATCAACGGTGAACTTCGGAGGTTCTGTATCGGAGCCTTCTAACTGAGCCAGCTTCTCCGCTATCCCTCCCACACAGTACCAGTACCAAAGGGAAAATGCGGAGGTGCGCTTCCATCCATTCGGAACATCCTGCAGATCTGTCAGTTGTCACTAGCCCTGGACCTGGCTCGGATAGTTGAATGTGGAATACCGGTAGAATAACACGGAGATGCCAGCCGGTAAATCGATGGTCTACAGGTTAAGTGGCTAGCTGAGTGTCTACAATCATCTGCACGCGAAAATTTTGACGGAAGAATCGGGGAAGTTAATTATGAATGAATCGTACAGAGTAGGTAAGAATTATTTTGATCCTTGTTGGTATTGGAAATGGAGGCAGGCGTTGCGAAGACTGTCACCAAGATCAAAACTCTAACTAACACCATTCACCATAAACCGGAGGTACACAGGCTCGGGAACTTGACCATAAACGACAAAAAGACTCCAGTAGATTGTTATAAGTTTACTTTATCTTTGCTATGGTTTTTTATCTTTTGCTGATTTTATTTTGGTACATTTGTCAAAGTCTGATCTTTTCTTGCTCCGAGGGCAATATGTGCCCCATTTCACACCAGAGACGAGTGATAGAGAATATGCATGGCTATGAGAGGTCATATTTAAAAACGCGTAATTCCTTGAGCCGCTCAATTAGAAACATGCATCCAATCTCATCGCACTCCTAGCTAAGATATTCGGGACCAGAGTAGATTGTGAGACATGTCACTTAGCTTCCACTTCAATAGAGACGTGAAGCCTTCCTATAATACAGCCCCAAGAAATATAAAGGTAGGACTGGAATTCCGAGCCAGTGGTTATCCTTGAGAGTCTTTAATCCACGTCTCGTTGACACCTCAGAGTTGAGGACGGTGTGTAATTGAAACCCCGTTGTTGAGTATTCGATTACTCTGTGGAATCATCCTTCGAACATGTCTGACTGGGTCGCCAACTCTGAAGCTGTAGCTAAGTCACTCAAAAAATCTCTCATTACTCTCAATATGTTTTATCTATGCAAGCTGGTGGTTGTCTTGAGAGCAACTGCTATCACCAGAGTTGTAGGCGAAGGTGTAACGACTACGCGTGGGGTTGCAAGTGCGATTTGTTTGCTGACTCCAAAGACATCAACGGCCTGACTGAGGTGGCCAACGCAATCAGATTGCGAATAGTTCACGCAAGGCAATAACGTATCTCTCATTTCATGGTCCACCCCATCCTGAGATTCACATGAATCGCTGAATCGCCGACCTTCCAAGCGTCAGATCGGACAATTTACTTAGGCCTAGGAACAACTCCCTACCAACTCACCAGCATATTCTCTCTCGGCCAATTACGAATACCATAGTCTACGCACTTTATACACGTGTACGTGTCTGCGGCCTTTTTCGTGTTGATCGTGTCTCAAGTTCCGCCTTGGTACGATCGTGATGGTCTCGTGGACCTCACGTAGTCCTCCATGTGCCACTTATTGATCACTTGTCAACGCCTTACCCAGTTAATGCTGTTTGAAGTGGCAGAGAACCACGTTCCTGCGTCTTGTTTCTGGTTCCTAATTCGAGAGATGTCTTTTTCACGCACATTTCTAACATGCACGTCACTCTAGTTTACTCCTCGTTGTGACGGAGGTTACATTGTGCCTGATTAACGCACCAGTGATGATGTGAACATACGGAGACCAGCCTCGTCCAGCCGGACAAGCCTCCGTAGCTGTTCAGCTGGAATATACAGCATCATCCAATAAGAGCTCCTTTCAAAGGATTCACAGCGATGTTGTTTATGCACGCGTAGGTATCAAGTATTTCTGGCTGCCTCATGATTAGATGACTCTAAGGCATCACCGCCTCATATAGAGTTGAAGATGAAGACGTGAGTCACCGCAAATAACCAACCCCTGTCGATGAATGAATTGTCCCCAGTGTTTTTGCCTTGCCACTCGCAGCGTGAGACCGTGAAATAGAGATAACGAGTCAGCAATAACAAGGCGCGGGCAGAGGGACAGACAGTAACTTTCGTCTCGTTTCGATTGTAGACGGCCCACGTGTGACAGTCCACACGAGGCCACTGACGGATAACGCGCTGAATCACCCACTGTTTATGCTGTGCCTTGGTTTGTTCAAGTCACTTGCTGCTCATGCATTCCATACAAAACTCAACCGACTCCAACACTGAAGCCTTGTTCTTCTCTTCCCTTCCTAATTTTTACTATCATCTGTTGTTCACGAATCGACGGACTCTGAACAGCGCCCGTCAATCACAAGCCTGCACTGCATAATCCCCAATTTCTCAGCTGTAAAGCCTCTGAATTTGTGGCTGGCTGCTTGTCTATAAACCCAACACAGCCCAAGCCCAAGCTCAAGGCACCAAACCCAAAAAAAAAAAAACCAATAAGCAACCAAATTCAAGGACTTGCACGGAAAAGTGGGACAGGAAAACCAACGCAAGCCAGAAGCCCCTCCCACCTGGACTATTTTCCAGCCCTGTCGCCTTCCATCCATCACTTCTTCCTTTCTTTCTTCTTCAACAACAGCACGACCTCTATTAGAGCGACAATCGCCATCCATCTCTCATTCACAGCTTTGAAATATCTATTCGATATTTCAGCTCTCAGATTTGTTTTTGCTTCTTGCATCTTCATAAAAAGCAACCAAGCATTCTCTTCAAATTGAACCACCACCCATACAACCACCCGACCGCCCAAATGGCTACCCCCCAATCCACCACCTCTTACGAGGGCGCCGAAGGCGACAAGAAGCTCGAGCAGATCACTTTCCGATTCTGCTCCGAATGCTCAAACATGCTTTATCCCAAGGAGGACGAGGATGCTCACAAGCTTCAGTTTACCTGCCGAACTTGCCAGTATACCGAGGACGCCAAGTCTACCTGCGTCTTCCGCAACGTCCTCAACACCTCGGCCGGTGAGACCGCCGGTGTCACCCAGGATGTTGGCTCCGATCCAACGGTTAGTCATCTTCCACCTGTTCTCTGTTACGGCTGTGGCGGAGTCATCTTGTGCACCTCTTGTGGCCAGCCCGATTGCCAAATGGTCGTCTCCAACGAGAAAGTCAGTCAGCCCATCACGGGCATGTGCCAGTTCACCTTGCCATGGGAGGATCCTTTCGCCGACTACGACGAGGAGATGATGGACGAGGACTACGATGACACAAGGACCGAGTCTGATGACTTCCTCTCCGACGCCAGCGAAGAATTCCTCGAAGAGATCTCCATGTGCTGTGATTCGTCCATGAAGTGTGAATCATGAGCATTTTCAACAAACACCCTGTATCACGACACTTATGTAACTGACGACACGACACGACTGGCACGACTATATTATTCTATCTTGGGCTGGCTGGCACATGCTCTGGACTTCTGGCCTCATTATCCGGCGGCGAGCAGTTGGCGGCCGACCGTTCACATTACAAAGTATAAGTTGGAAACAGCAGTTGGAGCACTGGGTGTCTCGCGTCTTCTTTGGAACCCGCTTGTCATCGCTTAAAGACTGCTGGCTGACTTTATTTTTTTTCTGCGCGCTGCAGCTCCCGCGATCTACAAAGACCTGCCCTAGTTGCCAGCACACCGAAGCTGTGTTTTTCCAGTCCCAGCAGCGAAGCGCTGAAACCGGCATGGTAAGTTGAATTCTCTCACACGTACTTACGTTTCAGAGGTCAGCTCACTAACGCCATGATAGAAACTCTTCTACGTCTGCTGCGAGTGTGGTCACATTTTCACTTAAGCGAAACGTTGTATCGATACCCGGGCGACGAATCGTCGACGCCCAAGTTGTGGAGGATACTCGCATCATCATTTGAATTCGCAAGGCGTTTTTAGAGAGGGTTGTGACATGGTTATGTCACCGGCGCCAGGTTATAAGGAGGGACATGCAAATTGTATTCTATAAATGATCCTGTATAAGACTGCTTAACGCAGCGAATAAGATTTTGGAGGAGGGCCACAAATGTACCAACCTTGCCCCAGTTCTTTCGTCGTTTAGGATTGAGGGTAGAGTTTCTTATCACCTTCCATAGGAGGGGTAAATTATCAAGATGCATCTGCAGTTTTCTTTACCATGCAATAAATTCTTTGACATTATTAAACCTTCCAAGTCATGCAACCACGGTGATTTTCAATTTGAGAGCTGAAAGGTGTCTGTATTTTCGTATCAACGCCTCGCAAATGCCAAATGTAGTAATATTCGTAATTGTACAGTATTCCACTCGTACACGGCCTATACAGCCAAACCAATCCCCTGGTCTATCCTATCTTTTGTAAATAACCATCCATCCACCCAAACTCCTTGCCAATTCTTTATGCCTGCATAGGCGCCATGGACAGAATCTTGCTCCACTTCTTGCGCTTCAGCTCAGCGCCAACAGCACCGTTGATACGTGATCCGACGGGATCTCCAGACTTGTTCAGCAGCACACAAGCATTGTCGTCGAACTTGACGACTGAGCCATCGCGGCGCTGTGTAGGGTATCGGGTTCGGACGACGACGGCGTGACGGATATCACCTCGCTTGACCTTGTTGGCGGCAGAGATACCGGCCATACCACCAGAGGAGCTACCACGCTGCTCCTGAACGACGACGACGACACGATCACCTGCGGCGTGTTAGTAAACTGTGGCAGTATTTCGAGAGGATCGAGGGAGGTGTTCGTGGGGTTGTATCGTACCGATTCGGGCATGTCGTTTTTGGCCGACGACCAAGACGCATTCGACAAGGGCAGCGCCCGAGTTGTCGATGCAGTTAAGCATTGTCTGCCATGGTTAGTAAGAAAGTGATTGGCAAGATGGGACAGATTGAGGTACCTTTAATTGAATCATCTTGGCTGTGTTCCGCGCGCGGAGGTTCAATACTCAACTCTCACCACGGTCTAACTCGGGATATCGTCAATCGCCCAACCTGACGTTGAATTTTTGGACTAGCATCACGTGCTCGCAGCCACAGTTGAAGTACGCCACACTTGCCCAGCGGAACCATCCATCTCAGCTCAGCTGGGGTAAAGAAATCTGGAGATATCGTGTCGTCTTATCATGAATTGTATCTCTTTGACTGGTCTTTGAGAGGGTAATACAAAAATAGCATCTGTTTGATGCTCATCTTTCCCGTATCTCACTACCAACAAACAACAAACACCCTTTGATGATCGTACCCGTACCATAGCTTGACAACTTGAGCTGAATTAATGTTTGAGAGTGATTTCCTAGGCCTACACAGCCCCACCCGTCGCCTGGCCAATACCCCAAACCGGCCTCGATCCAGGGAAGAGGAACAAAGCAAGCCCCCCCCCCAACGTCGAGAGCACCCGAGCGAGTTACAACCATGTCATTCCACCTTGAACCTCCATCACTTCCCTCCTTCAAGCCTGATTCCTTGAAAGGCACCCGCACCACGATCTTTTACTCACCCAAGTCTCAGCCTCGTCTGTCTTTGTTCCATCGATAAACGCTCCTTAAATAGAGAGACGGAACCTATGACGTTGCGGCACTGAGTTAGCTGAAATCGAAACATAAAGCGCTTAACTTTGGCTTCTCTCTTTTCAACTCCTTCGCATTGCTCTGCAAGACTCCAAAGGCTTCAATTGTGGCATCGTTTGGCAAGGCTCTCATATACTGAGCCAAGGATCTACATCTCCGCTCTTTTCTCGCTCGGACTTTTATAGCTAGTTTCGAGGGACACGTACGCTCTTTTATTCCTTGGACGGCAGCTTTACACAGCAGAACTGGCTTGGGAGTGTGTTCACATTAGGCAAAATGCCTCCATCACAGAAAGCGGCTGCCAAAAAGCCGCGCATGACGTTGGCACAAGTGTCAGCATATGATGACATTCTCACTGACGCCCTGGTCGATCATGTGAGTAGTTTACGGCTGAGCATCGCTCATGAGGCAATGCGACTCTAACACAGGCAGGTCTTTTACTGGACAACGGTCCCCAAAAATCGCACGTCATATCACCCCTCCAGAGGTGTGAGGGAGGAGGAGATCGCCAAGATCTTGCAAGAGGAGGTGGTTCTCAAGAAGGACTTGGACAGTGCTGAGAAGCGATTGCTGGCAACAAACGGGCTAAAACGGTTTCACAATGGATTGAAGACCGACAATGAAAAGGAGAATTTCCGACGGCATCTAAGGCGATATGTTCAAATCTACCTCCCTGATTGTCCGTGGGAGGTCAGCTCGACAAACCGATACACAATTGTTACTCACGAGGCTGCCGTAACGGCCAGACGACCAATCCGACGCAACGAGGCCATCAAATATTTATCCGGTGTTCAAGTCATCATCACGCCAGAGGAGGAAAAGGCAATCTCATCTCAGAAGAAGGACTTTAGCATTGTGGTCAGCTCACGAAGCAAGTGCACCAGCCTGTTCATGGGCCCTGCCCGCTTTGCGAACCACGATTGCGATGCGAATGCCAAACTTATGAGGACGAGCCACGCAGGAATCGAGATTGTCGCAACGAGACCTATTGAGGCAGGGGAGGAGATTACAGTTACTTACGGAGACAACTATTTCGGGGAGAACAACTGCGAATGCTTGTGCAAGACGTGCGAGGATCTTTTACAGAATGCGTGGGAACCAGAAGAGGGCACAGTGCCAGTGAAAACTAGTATTGAGCAGGAAAAGTCAGAAGGTTACTCGTTACGGCGTCGACGGAGAGATGACAGTATCTCTGGCTCTTCACGGACACCATCAGTCACTCCCGATATGCGACCACGGATTACAAAAGCGACTTCGAGGGGGTCAAAGCTAGCTCGCGATTCATCATCTGTTAGGTCTCCTCCTGCCGAGCAACCCAACAATCGAAAGCGACAGCATGATAGTCTGGCAACACCTCCCAAGACTCCAGCTAAGCGACAAAAGGTTTCGGCTGAGAAGACTGTGATTATCAATGACGATTCGTCGCGCAGTACATCTGTTACTGCCAGTGAATCCTCAAGCGGTGTTGTCGAGACAGATGTCACTTCGCCAGAGAAGGAGACTCCGGAGCCTCTGGGACATACCCCGTTGAAAGGAAATGCGAACAAGGGTAGTCAACAGACAGAGGGGGCACCAGTTTCGCCGCAGAGCAGTCAAGGTTCACGATCACCGCAGCAAGCGGCTGAAATAACAACAGAGAGAACCCGTCGAAGTGGTCTTGAGAGTATGACTATCCAGGCCATTTTAAACGCTCCTCTGGAGTCTGAGGTTGAGAGTGAACCTGAACCGGAGAAGCTGAAAGAAGCAACTGTGGTACCTCCACCAACCGAGCCTATTGCAACCAGTATCGAAACTGTCGAGGACAGTCAAGTGGCTGATGAAGATCAGCCAAAAAGAAAGAAATACCAACGTCGTGTCTATAAGGAAGATACGCCTCCATCTAGAGTGCGAGTGCCCGGAGATTACCTCCTTACACCGCTACTCCTATCAGAACCTGAGATGGCCTGGATCCAGTGCACCATCTGCGACGGTTACTTTGTACAACAGAACGCATATTTTACACGAGCTTCATGCCCTCGCTGTGAACGGCACTCAAAGCTTTACGGGTACATCTGGCCCAAGACGGACAAGGCCGGACCGCACGACAAAGAGGAGCGCATTCTGGATCACCGCACCATCCATCGATTCTTGGATCCCGATGATGAGCGAAAAGTGAGGTGTCGCAAGAGTTTTGGAAACCTCAAGACAGACACAGAAGAAACGGAAGAGCTCGAGCGGGGCCGCAAGCGACACAGCACATCAGGCTTGATGGGGCGAACGGGTCCTTCATCAGAACAAGACTCAAACCATCGGAGAAGCGGAAGGCTTCGTAGGGTGAACAGTAGATTCCTCGACCCATGATGAAGATACGTGGAGAAATTGTTGGAAATAATTCGGACCGAACCTGATATTTTTGAGGCGAGCGAGATTTATAATTGTATACTCCGTACTCTGTTTTTAACGGCATTGCTAGACCAAGAGGCCTAGTTTAGATAACTGACCCACCATCTGGACAACGTTATTTATTATAAATGTTTCAATGCATCGAAAGAACCAATGCTAATCGTCTGTGCCCAATGTGAAGATTCGCGCCTTGCATTCCGTAGACCTGTAGCTCTCCGAAAACTCAGCGTCAAAGATTTCTAATTGCAACGTCATTGACCCGTCATGAACATGTATATAAGTGTCTGTTCCCAATTCCCAAGATGAAGCTCTGAAGGATCGTTAAGCATACCATTCTATCTCAACACTCATTACCATGGCTGCATATCTCACCAACCGCATCTGCCATCCTCACCACGGTATTCCCGTGTCGAGACCCGAAACTCCTGCTCCCGCAAAGACTGAGAAATGCAGCCATCCCATCGTCAACAAAGCTGCAAAGGGCGTTCCCTTCTTCACCCCCGAGCAGGATCCTCCGGCTGGTCTGGCTATTCAGCCCAGCGATGGAAGCCCCGTTCCTCGACTCTTCCAGCCACTCAAGATTCGAAGTGTTACTATGCAGAATAGAATCTGGGTCAGCCCTATGTGCCAGTATTCTTGCCATGAAGGGTTCATGACGCCTTGGCATATTACGCACTACGGCGGTATGGCTCAGCGTGGTGTAAGTGGCGTTTACCAGTGAGATTTGATCAAAGCTAATCGTAGTAGCCGGGTCTTGTGATGCTTGAAGCAACTGCCGTCCAAGCTAACGGTCGAATTACACCTGAGTAAGTAGATGCTCAAACTTTGTGGTAGTCATTAACTGATCGTCATAGGGATGCTGGTATCTGGCTCGACGCCCACGTCGACACTCTCCGCAAGAACGTCGACTTTGCACACAGCCAGAACACCAACATCGCCATTCAACTCGCCCACGCAGGCCGCAAAGCAAGCTGCGTAGCACCCTGGCTCAGCGCCGGCGCCACAGCCACCGAGGAAGTCAGCGGGTGGCCCGACGATGTCGTCGGCCCCAGCGACGAGCCCTTCAACGAGAACATGCCCACCCCGCGCAGCATGAGCATCCAGGAGATCAACCAGCTCAAGAAAGATTTCGTCAAAGCGGCCAACCGCGCTGTCACCGCTGGCTTCGACGTCATCGAGCTTCACTTTGCGCACGGCTACCTTGTCAGTTCGTTCCTTACACCTAGCGTTAACAAGCGAACGGATCAGTATGGTGGAAGTTTTGAGAATAGAGCGAGGCTGGCGCTTGAGCTCGTTGAGGAGGTTCGTGCCGTTATCCCTGAGACGATGCCGCTTTTTGTGAGGATTAGTGCGACGGATTGGTTGGATACTAACCCTGAGTACACCGGCGAGAGCTGGACCGTCGATGAAGCTGCGAAGCTCGCTAGTCTCTTCGCTGAGCGCGGCGTCGATGTGATCGATGTATCCAGCGGCGGAAATCATCCCCAGCAGAAGGTTCAAGGCGGTCCAGGCTATCAAGCCAAGTTCGCGAAGCACATCAAGAAGGTTGTTGGCGACAAGATGCTCGTTAGTTCAGTGGGCAGTATCAAGACCGGTACACTAGCTGAGGAGATCATCTCTGGAAAGGACGATGGTGTCAAGCTGGATCTGATTGCGGCTGGGAGGATGTTCCAGAAGAATCCTGGGTTGGTGTGGGCTTGGGCTGATGATTTGGATGTTGAGATACAGCTTGCGCATCAGATTGGATGGGGATTTGGGGGCCGGGCTACGAAGAAGCAGGATCATGTCAAGATGAGCATTCCTTGATATGGTGGGGGGAGAATAAGAGGCGGTAGTTCAAGAGTAGAGATAGGAGTTGAAGATGGATGTATAAAAGCTTCGTTGTGAGTGATTGGTTGATAACAAGCAAAACCGAGTAAACAACTTGGCAATTCGACCTCATCGCTTCCGAGCCATATGTTGACTGATCATGACTGACTAGCATATTTCTGTTCCAGCAATTCCTTCTCCGATCTCCCTTCTTCAACATGCCTCTCCGTGATCATCGGCTTCTTCTCATCAACCTACAACTTCAACATCAGCAAGCATTCCTTATCTCAATACCACTCAACTTACCTGATACTGTGCATCAGTGGGTGCACTGAACCGTTTACTGACACTCGCATACACATCGTTCTTCCACTCCGTCACACGGGCTTCAAGCCCGATATACAGCGTATAAGCAGGATGCATGTTGACTTCTCGTCCTGACTTGAGATGAAACGTAATGAAAGAGAAGATGAAATTCTAGTTTGAGTTCAATCCAACCACGGCGTCAGCATGTCAGCACTTTATCTATTCTTGCTCGCTGAGTGAGCCGGCGGTATCTTGATGGTCCATCTGGGCGTAAGCATGGTAGCCCAATGGAGATGGGAGTACAGAGTTGGGGGCTGCGACGTGTAGCCTAAAAGGATATGTATTGTTACGCCGTGTGGTTTTTGAGTTACGCTGGAGATATGCTTGGCGGTTCTGGACTTTTCAAAAGGAGAGTATTCGGACTGTTAGCATGGATGGACTTGTTGCGCCTCTCAAATCACGATGATTTGGGCAACTTCGTCCTATTGCTCACTTGAACAAGACCGACATTGTATGTAGCACATTTATATATCACACTTTCCTCATAATTTTTGATATCGTCTGTTAGCAAGTTGGAGTGGATATAAACCTTTTGACGGTTTGATAGAATATTGCACAAATGCCAAGTTGGAGGAGAAACCAAAGCATGGTTTCGGCACTCCGCACTGCGCCAGGCCTTCGAATGCCAATGGGAATCAAGATAACTTAGGAGCTCTATGCTCAATGATAAGCAAACGCAGGTAACTTTAGGATAATTTATGATGGATTTAGGGTAGTTTAGAATAGGTGTTTCTGATACCTTGTGGTTCACCTCAAACTTGAGAGGCATACTTGCTTCTTGGGGGATGCCCACTGATACGGGTCAAACAGTGGCCTCTCATGCCCATTGCTACTTGCTCGCCTGAGTCCTATCCAGAGCCCCAAGTCGAGTTCTATGGGAATAAACATCTGATTTCCATTAGCTTTTGTTCTCATTCAAGATCCGATTTAATGTGCTGTCAGAGTCCAGGGTAGCTATCGCCGATCATCGCCAAGACCAAGCTGAGACAAATCGCGGGGACTAGGGCAAAGATAAGCAATGCCTCGGGTTCCTGGCAGGGCAACCAAGCTAAGCTACAGGGAGCTAGGGCCCTATAGCTCCAGGTCCCAGCATCATCACGTCACAAGCTTGTATCACCTGCGTTCCAGTCATGCCCATGTCTTAACCAGAACCCTCCCTTTCCATCATCCTCCCTCTCTCCTTCACAACAACAAACTCCAACATGACGACAAAGGGCCTTTGCTTAGTCGCCGCCACGGCCGCTCTCCAGGGCGTGTTGGCTCTTCAGATCCCTCTTAACCTCCAGGTCCCCAAGCTCTCTTGGAATCCCTTCGGTGATGATCTTCCCGTGGTAGATACCAAGGAATTGCAGAAGAGCATCAAGCCTGAGAACCTTGAGGCTAGAGCAAAGGATCTGTATGAGATTGCCAAGAATGGAGAGGAGGAGTATGGACATCCGACTCGTGTCATCGGCAGTGAAGGTACGTTCTCCGAAATCGGACTGTTATCATGAACGCAATGACTGATTGCTCTCAAGGCCATCTCGGTACGCTGTCGTACATCCACGCTGAGCTCGCCAAGCTAGGCGGCTACTACTCCGTCTCGAACCAGCAATTCCCCGCTGTGTCAGGCAATGTCTTCGAGTCGCGTCTCATTATCGGCGACTCTGTCCCCAAGCAGGCATCGCCCATGGGTCTGACTCCTCCGACTAAGAACAAGGAGCCCGTCCACGGAACGCTTGTCCTCGTCGAAAACGAAGGATGCGACGAGTCCGATTATCCCGAGGCCGTCAAGGGCAACATTGCTCTCGTCCTCCGTGGAACGTGCCCCTTTGGTACAAAGTCCGGCAATGCTGGTAAAGCGGGTGCTGTTGCTGCCGTTGTGTATAACTATGAGAAGGACGAGGTTCATGGAACTCTCGGTACCCCTTCGCCTGACCATGTTGCTACTTTTGGTCTTGGCGGCGAAGAGGGCAAGGCTGTTGCCAAGAAGCTCAAGGATGGCGAGACCGTCGATGCTATTGCTTACATCGACGCTGAGGTCAAGACCATTCTCACCACCAACATCATTGCCCAGACTCGGGGTGGTGACCCCGACAACTGTGTTATGCTCGGTGGTCACAGTGACAGTGTTGCCGAGGGCCCTGGTATCAACGATGATGGATCCGGCAGTATCTCTGTGCTCGAGGTCGCTGTTCAACTGACCAAGTATCGCGTCAACAACTGCGTCCGCTTCGCCTGGTGGGCCGCCGAGGAAGAAGGTCTTCTCGGCTCCGACCACTACGTCTCCGTTCTCCCTGAAGACGAAAACCGCAAGATTCGTCTCTTCATGGACTACGACATGATGGCCAGTCCCAACTTTGCCTACCAAATCTACAACGCCACCAACGCCGAGAACCCCAAGGGTTCGGAGGAGCTGCGCAATCTGTATGTCGACTGGTACGAGGAGCAGGGCCTCAACTACACCTTCATCCCCTTCGATGGTCGCAGTGACTACGATGGTTTCATCCGTGGTGGTATCCCCGCTGGTGGTATCGCCACAGGTGCCGAGGGTGTCAAGACAGAGGACGAGGTCGAGATGTTTGGTGGTGAAGCCGGTGTCTGGTATGATAAGAACTACCACCAGATCGGGGATGATCTGACCAATGTGAATTACACCGCGTGGGAGGTGAACACCAAGGTAAGTCGCACCCAGCCAATGTCTTGTTCAGAAACCGTGACACTAACACAGAACAGCTCATCGCCCATTCCGTTGCAACATACGCCAAGTCGTTCAAGGGCTTCCCCGAACGAGAGACTGCGACGTCTGTGCAGACTTACTCTGACAAGACCAAGTACCACGGCAGCAAGCTCTATATTTAAGTATGGGAGAAAGTTCTTTATTAGGATCGAGTCATAAGAGTAGCATGGCATAGCACAGTGAGTAATGGGTGATTGATTAATTTGAATGGATATCTCTACGTTAAAATTGCAAATGCCTAGCTAAATCGACTCCAAGTGAAACGAAGCAAGAAAACGACAAGAAATCATCATTACACGTAATAACCGTTTGGTAAAATGCCCGTCTAAGCCCTCCGACCGGTCCTGTAGCTAGACATGGCTTAAAATGCCTCGCACTATTTCCCACCTAAACACCGACTTTGCAAGTATTCATCTAACAAGATGATCATCCACTTGGGATCGATTGACTGATAGTTACTGATTGATAATGGGGTCTCATCGCGCTGAAGCGAGATCATATGGAGTTCCCATCAAGACACCGCCAGTTGGAAACTCACAGCTTCCAGTCTGCGAGGGGATCATCTCGGTGTAGTACTCAAAGTCATCACGGAGCTCCCTCAGCTCAATGGGCAGAATGACCTTGGACAGAGCCTTGGGCGTGGTGAGCTTTGAGAGCGTTCCGGAGTAGGGGGCGGGTCCAGGCCCCACATTGACGGGGGTGATCTCGGGGCTATCGGGGGTCTGGACTCCCGATCCCGTTGTCTTGGCGGCCGAGGATCCGGGGCGACTCTGTCGTAATCGAGCAGAGAGGTTGACGTTGAATGTGAGGAGTCTAGCAACGCGGTGCGCCAGCTCGTCGCGACTGTTCTTTGCGTCCTTTTCTCCCGGGCTTTTTTGAACTGTCAGCGCTTGTTCATCTAGCGGTCCGTGTGTTTGCGCTCGCTTAACTCACCAGTTCACTATAGTCATCATCATAGCGTACGAAAGATTATGCCATCTCAACCTCGCACACAGCGCCTTGATCCTCTTCTGGAACTGTTTAGCCGCATCTTCAGGCGTGGTCCTGTTGGACTGCTCGTCGAGCGCACAGCATAGCGACGAGAGGCGAGTGAAGGCGAGGACGGTGTCTGTGAGGGTTGCGACGAAGGTGTCGAGAGAGATCCAGGCTGCGCGGGCGGGGAAGGGGATCTGGTTGTTCTCGATGAGGTTGAGGGTCTTGTAGAAGGCGTGGACGGAGGATCGGCACTCCTTGACCTCGCGGAGGAGGATGTTGAGGATGGCGGTGTCGTGCTGGGGCGAGATGTTGAGGTCGCTGAGGATGTCGATGGCAGCAGCGCCGACGTCGAGAAGGCCTGTGATGGCTGTTGTGGTAGGGAGGCCGACCACGGTGGGATCCATGTCCATGTCGGCCTGCAGAAGGGAAGGCATCTATCGCGGTATCATTCAATGGTGAGATCGAAGTGTTAGGTAATCAATTGTCGAGAGACAAGACAAGCAATTGATTTGTGGTGAAGTGAGGGTGAGGCTCAAATCCAAGATGCAGATGTAAGTGATGTAAATGCCAAAAAGGGTCCTGAAGTAGACGGGATGGGAATTCTTGGCAGAGGCTTCTAGGCCCCCTTTGGCTTAAATGGAAGTTCGAGCCAAGCCCTCAGGTCCAGGTCCAGGTCCAGTTCAGTTACGAATTTGTAAACGGGGGCGGGAGCACACACAGCGCGAGGAAGAAGCGAGAGAGGCGGGAGGGGGTGGTCTTCTGAAAGCAGGAACCGATAAACAGCGAGAGAGAG
>JAAOAJ010000778.1:0-41383 GCA_013781345.1 Fusarium coicis | reverse complement strand
CTTTTGCCGACCCACTGTAGTGTCGTACCTAATCATGTCTACTCGTCAGATGTGATCCGCGACTCAATGAAGAATCTTAACCCCATGAGTACAAACGCACACATAAAACATCCATCATGACAGACCAATATAGATGCCAGTAGTTATATTCTGCTCAACTTCGTAAGTTTTATGTTTTTTATTGACTATGATTTGAGCTATGGACCTAGGTGGGATACCCTACACCTACCTAGCACCTTGCACTATTGCGTTTGCACGCAGTATCACAGAATTTCACGAACATCACTGTTACATTCAAGCCGATAATGAGTAAAATTATTGCGGTAATCCAAATTATACAATGCCTGCCAGGTGGCTATATACAACTGTTTTTTTCGGACATCGGACGGACGCAGAAATAATCCCATGAACGTACACTGACCCAGCTATGGATAGACAAAGCATTGAATGATAGTATTGTTGATAACGAAGTCGAGGACCGTCCAGGATAGGAAAGTTAGTTCCCGGAAGATAAAAATATTCGCCCCTTGGTCGTCACCCCTACACGTATTAAACTCAGAAACATCGATCAAGCTTGTAGCAATGGCATTACTTCAAAGAGATGGTTAAGATGTATCATGTACAGCCACAAGATAACGAGCATGGATGATGCTGCGCCACATGCGTGAAAAACCTTAGTCCTCAAGGGTTCATCACATTAGTCTGTCTGGGTTAGTACATATACAGAGTGTATCTACGGGTTGTAAGAAGGCAAGGGACTTGGAGCCTAATAAGTGGCAGAAATATCTACACGAGCTTAGGATACTATAGGATAAATCACTTCGAGCTTAGCATGCTTGTTGACTCTAGCTATTATGTATGTATTGTTTCCTACCTCATTAGAAAGGTGTCGTAGTCTTCCTGGACCCCTAGGTCGGTCGGTGTACGCAATGCGGTGTTGAAAACAGGCCTGAAACAAGACGTCGAAAACCTGAAGCACCAATTGCAGTGTTAAGTTAGAGGTCTCCAAGAATTGATGAAGCAACTTTGTCATGATTCTGAAACAAAGCAGGGTCTGCTGGCATAGATGATCAAGGAAAAATAAGTTTAGCTGCTGACCAACTCTGCGGTCAGCTGCACGCTGATGTAGAAAGCTACGGATTCGGGGTCTGGATTCAGCCCAAATGGTGGAAAGGTTACTCAAGCAGGAAATTGGAGTGAATATCGACGAAGCTGGAAGCAAGAATAGAATGTGGGCCACATGTGCGACGTGGCTGACGTTGTCGATCCCCAAAAGGCTGTGGCAAAGACGGATGAGATGGAATTGATGAAAGCAGGCAGACTGGTATTCGCACAAGTTCCTTGGCCGGCTGTGGCGGGCATTCAAAAATGTCTTGGCAATTTGAGCTTCCAAGTTTGGAGGGTGCTGACTAGTAGCTCAAGGGAGACATGGGTCGTTCGGTCAAGGGCAAGGGCTGTATCCGTACCTTAGGTATAAGATAATTGAACACATATTGAGCAGGGCATGAGTTTCATAGGGCAAAAACCAACGTCTAGACTCCATAGACTGGTAGAGCGAGGGATGGGGCCATTTACCAGAGGACGGGGTAAAGACGAAGAATTGTCTCGCTTCGCAACAAGAATCATGCAGGTGATTCATCGCTAAAGAGTATCATTGATAATTATTGAGATTTGAGCATTGAGCATAAAGCGCCACTCAAAAGCCAATGCCAAGACCGTAATTTACTTTAGGCCACAATTGGACGAGTGAAACGAAACGGCCGCAGTACGACCCGCCTTCAATATCCTTACACAGCATTTAGCGTTATGTTTAAGGGCATCAGTACACAGTTACAGAGTGGAGACCAATGATGATGTGAACGATGAGATGCAGAAGCCCGCGACACAAGACAGCCGATGTAGGCCAGAAATAGACGCTATAACCGATTTCTTCAAGATCAAACTGAGGGGTGGTTGGTTTGTATCGTAAATGAGTTCATATGCACTGACATCGTGGCTTGCATGGCGCCTCTCACATCGAATGAGGTACCCAGGTGGGTTGCAAAAAAACCAGGATTTCTGTGTTACTGGTCAGAAATAAGCAATCAGCTAGCTGGATGACAGCTCGAGTAGGTGACCAGGTATTTATGTCGCCTGCTCTCTTAGTGTATAAGGAATCCCTATTTCTTTTGCTACCCACCTGGTACCCTCCAAACATGCTGTCGATTGGTGGGATGTGACACTGAAAGATCAAAGCTTTATGCCAGTCTGGGTATTATTCACCGGTACGAGAATGTATAACACAACAAACAAAGTAAACATAGCTCTCGTTCTCTGAGTCTCCCTTACAACCCTGTCCGCTAGATCTTGCACTCAATAACAGCTCGGCCTGTGACTCGTCTAGGCTCAGATATTTGACTTCAATATAATGCCATTCCGCCCTTCAGTCCCTCCCTCTTGAATAGACCATGCGTTTTGTGAACAAGCTCGATCAAACCCAACTTATCAATTCAGAGCACGAGAAGAGGTTGCCTCATGCCTGCAACAGCAATCTCATTGACCCCGGCTTCATCAAGCGTGGCCCATCGCAATTTGATGATCCGAGCCAATCACTAACTGCAAATAGGTTAGCGTTTACTCGAAAGCCCGGTACAACAGCCACTCAGCGGCCATTTAGTAGGTACCTGCGTTTTAGTTAGTGACCGGGGAATAGCGAGCCCGCATCTTGATGCCCGCGAGCGCAAAGTTGGCGTGGGGCCACCTTAACAACACAACAAGCAGAAGCCGACACAGAAGCAGAAACAGAGAGTCATTAGCAGAAGTATCCGTACCTTTGCGCCTAAGGTAAGGTAGGGAACACGGGCCAAGGCTTCCGAACTTGACCAACGGAACGAATTGGAACTTGCCATCCTAGGAAACCCTGCTGAGTCTCTCCCTGCTCGCCTGCCCTGGTCTGGCGTAGACGGGGCTTCCAATGTGATGCGACCCTGGGACTGGGTGTCCTCCATCGCTGAGAGCCTGAGACTACCCAAAAACCTGCTAGAGGCCCGCTGGGTCGTTATGTTATATTGGCTCTTGCCGCCTCTCTTTCGCGCGTATGTATGCCAACCATCTCTTCCTGTATCAATCAGCCCGTAACGTCACGATCTGACCTGCTTTGGATGTCGCGTTTTGCTTCAGAATTATTCTCACCAAAACCAATTCATTACTAATTGTTACCCGCAGCATTGCCAGCTTTGTCGCAAATTTCTACATTCTCGATTGAGGAGCTGGACACACCGCGAAATTACAGCTTGTCGTTCCACCAGCCACCCGCAGCCCTGTCCTAGCAACGACACCGTCAAGTCAACCACCGCCCGAACACTCGCTTGACCAGGGGCCGAGAAAATCCTCCTTCCTTGTTTCTGCTCTACATACGGAGTATTCATCTTTGATATATCTGTACGAAAATCCGACGAAACCTATACGATCAAAAGTCCTCCCGAATTTCCTTTGTCTGTAATTCTGTTGCTCGGCCGACTCCAACCTCGAACTCGACCTACTCTACTCTCCCCAATTGTGGTTGCTTGTGGATGCACCCCCTTTGATCAAGGAGCTTTGCATCCGCAATCACAATGGGGTCTACCGAATTTGGAAATTTTCATGTACGTCCTTGACTTTCTGTCGTTCAACAGAGTTCACGTTCTAACTTATGTGCAACAGGACTTTTGCAGAGATTCGACTCTGCCAGTCTGTAATGTATGTCCGACCTTCCTACCTACTACCTACGCCATACATCGTCATGTGGAGTCGGGAACAATGGGGACATTACTGATCGTCGATAGCTTTTATCTCAGAACCACGACCAGAATGGCAATTGGGGAGGCTGCGAGCTCACGGGTATCTCCCTGAGCGGAGGGCGGCATCTGGGAAATTTAGGATCAATCCTCCTCGCCGGAGCTGCCATTGTTACCGCCGTCTTTCTCCTGTTGCGATCCGAAAAGAAGCGAGCTGCCGTTGGTCGAAGGGAGATGCAAATGTTTCTCGTCGGCTACATCATCATCAGCATATGCGAGATCTTCTCAGTAGGAGAGTTCCCACTGAATAGCACCGTGAGAATTGTAAGACCGCGACTCTTTTCTGCTGATTCTCTTTTGCTTCACAGTGTGCTAACAAGATCAGGCTTTCTCTGCTATACATATTGGCATGATCATTGCCACGTGTTGGATTCTAATGCTTAATGCCGTTGTTGGGTACCAGATCATCGACGATGGAACGCCACTCTCAATGGCCCTAATCGCCATCTCGGCTCTTCTGTTGCTTATCGGAACTGGCTACATCGCCCTCGACACTGGCTTCTCATGGACTGGCTACTGGGACGCTAGCTACGATGCTCCCAGGAACCGAAACATCGCTCTTTACGTCCTTTACCAACTGGTCCCTCTAATCCTCCTCGTCGCCTTCCTTGTTCTTGAGGCTATCCTTGTAATTCGAATTCTGGGCGAGACGCGTCCTATGATTTATCTTGCCGCCGCAGCTCTTCTTTTCGCCATCGGTCAGGTCTTCAACTACGCGATCAGCAAGTATATCTGTGACGGCACGAGTGGAAAGATTGATGGCGCCCTTTTCCAGACGCTATTCACCCTGTTATCCGTTATCATGGTTTGGGTTTTCTGGTCCAGTATCACTGAGGACGACTGGCCCATGCCGGTAGCCAACACCTACCCCTGATGCGGCAGATGAGCATTTTGGCGGTATTTCTCTTGGGACGGCGTTCAGTGGCGTATATTTTTTATTCGGTTTCGATATCCCTCATTACACTCGGCGGCCGAGCTCACGGTCGAACGACGTATATACGTTGACGAATACGATTTTTTCTAGAGCAAAACGAAGTTGATTTTCATTTGGGTTATACGGCCATTTATGCGACGCAACTCGATAGACCGGTGGTTGGGTATTTACATGAGGAAGAATTATCTGCGAATCATGTTAAGATGTGGAAGGAGGATCGCGTTGCACTTCTGCCAATAGGCCTGGGTCTAAGAACAGTTGTTGGGTTGTATGATTCTACAAGTTGTTGTAGAATAACCTGTTGTACGCCAGCTTGGATAGTATTTATTAGTTTTCGACTTCGAAGTTAGACCCTGATGAGCGACTAATGCATAAGAAATCGAAGTTAATTTAAAACCTGAAAGAACGATTTTTAAAAACCACATGAATTGTTACGCTAACCCTATCCCAATGTCAGCTATGTGAATAACATGCCATGTCGTTGGCTGTTATGTCGTAGCAGCGGTAGCCGCCAAACTACACCGAAAAACCAAGCTTCTGCCTGTGATTGCGCGATTGGTTAGTTGCAACTCTCAAACTCCAAGAGTGGACCTTCGTAGGCAAGGCTGCACACCTCTTTCAGCCTTGCGAACCTGATTCCGTCACCAACATCAACATCTTCGTTGTTCTCCTCCTTAAGTAACATTACCCCCAAAGTAAGCCATCGGCTTGCCTCTGACTCTATAACTCGTTCCTATTACCAAAATCGGCCTCGACCTCTTCGTTTCTTGACCAAAGTACGATTTAAACAACCACGATCATGGCCGACTCTGACGGGGAGTATGTCGCCGACATGTCGGACGATGATCTCATGGATCACCGCGTCACTGACGACGATCCTCAAGCGACGAAAGGAAAATCTACCAAATCGAGAAAAGGCGACTCAGCTAGAGCATGGGAAGTCTCGAAACGAACATGGGAGACGAATCTACCAGAGGAAGAAGATGGAATACTTAGTCTCACGGCGCTTGAGGCTGAGAAGCGAAAGCGATTACTACGCGATACGACGCCCCTACAAAGAGGAATCATTCGACATATGGTGCTTGTACTGGATATGTCCTTCGCTATGACCGAGAAGGATCTGCTACCTACAAGGTATCGCCTCACGCTGAGCTACGCGGCTGCATTTGTGCGAGAGTTCTTTGAACAAAATCCTATTTCGCAACTAGGAATCATTGGTATGCGAGACGGAGTTGCTGTGAGAATTAGCGATGTTGGAGGAAACCCGGCAGAACACTTGGAAAAACTAAAAGGGCTGGAAAACGAAGATCCCCAGGGCAACCCAAGCTTGCAAAACGCTCTGGAGATGTGTCGAGGAGCTCTGTTGTGAGTTTCTAACTGGGCCACGATAGAGGAATAGTCGAACTGACTTGCTATAGCCATGCGCCTTCTCACGGCACACGAGAAGTACTTATCATCTATGGCGCATTACTATCGAGCGACCCCGGCGATATCCATGAAACCATTGGCAACCTGATAACGGATCGAATACGTGTCTCCATTGTCGGTCTTTCCGCCCAGGTCGCTATTTGCGCTGATCTGTGCTCACGAACGAACGCCGGTGACGAGTCACAATACAACATCGCGATGGACGAGGTCCATTTCCGTGAACTTTTCCTCGCAGCCACGACTCCCCCTGTGACGCGCACGGCGGAACAGAGCACAGCCAGTCTTCTCATGATGGGCTTCCCGTCCCGAACACTTGTTCCTAACGGGACTGCAAGTTACTGTGCGTGCCATAATCGGCCGTTCCGAGAGGGATATCTATGTACCCGTTGTGGCGCTCGTGTGTGCCGCATCCCAGCTGAGTGCCCAGCTTGTGACCTCACCCTTATTCTATCGACGCACCTTGCCCGCTCATATCATCATCTCTTCCCGTTACGGAACTGGGTCGAGGTGCCCTGGACTAGAGCCAATCACTCTGCAGCCTGCTTCTCATGCTTAGCGCCATTCCCTGAGCCACCAAAGGGCAAAGCACCCGACAAGTCTAGAGAAGACAGTGGCGCCCCAAAGACAGCCAAGGGCGTCAGTGAAAGTGGGCGATATGCATGCGAAGTGTGTGGACAACACTTTTGCATCGACTGTGACGTCTTTGCTCATGAGGTTGTCCACAACTGCCCGGGCTGCCAGAGCTTATTATCTAAGACAGATGCCGCGGTCTCATTGGGTGAGGCGAACGGCACAGCTGCATATACCAACGGTGATGTTGTAATGACATAGAGGTTGAAACTATATTTGAAAAACTACGTGTCATTATGTGTAGCTTAAGATAAAAGAGAGAGGAGGTTGTTATCCCAAGAGCGAACAAAAGAAGAGGCAACATTCATTCACGTCATAAATACTGTGAGTAAGCATCACACATCACGACCTGGAAGCGGCGCATGAGGAACAAAAGTTTCTATCAAGTTTTATTGCATTTCAGTCCAAGTATTCCTGTGAGCAAATGGCTCCGTAGGCACTGGTGCGGTGTATCGCTGTCCAGCATTGATTGCAACAATGATATGCCACCGCAAACTCATCTCATGGTCTAACAAAAGTTTGGTCCTCCTTGAAACCTACCCATGGAAAAAGGGCTATGTATATGCATATGCGATGCAATTTTGATTTCCCATCCTTGATACTCCCCATCTCAGAGACATCCCTTTTATAGGTTGCCACGCTCAGCTTGCTCACGCTCAATAGCCTCGAACAAGCTCTTAAAGTTACCGGCGCCGAAGCCGTCGAAGTCGTTGCGCTGAATGATCTCAATGAAGACTGTGGGTCGGTCCATAAGGGGCTTGGTGAATAGTTGAAGCAGGTAACCACCCTCATCGTAGTCGATTAGGATGTTGAGACGCTCAAGAGTCTCGAATTCTTCCTTGAGCTCCCAGTTGCGACGCTCTGTCTTGAGACGATGGCGCATGTCGGTGTAATATGAAGGTGGAACGTCGATGAACTCGACACCACGAGCGCGTAAGGCTGAGACGGCAGTGATGATATCGGGAGTTAGAAGTGCAATATGCTGGACGCCAGGTCCAGAGTTAAAGATAACGTACTCCTCAATCTGGGACTTCTTCTTGCCGAGAGCTGGCTCATTGATGGGCATCTTAACAATGTTATTTGGTGAAGCCATGACAACGGAGCTCAGAGCTGAGAACTCGGTACAGATCTGTGAATCGTCCACAGACCAAAAACGGTGAAAGGAAAGGCATTGCTCGTAGAAAGCGCAGGCTGAGTCCATCTCATTCCAGGACTGGTTACCGACACAGTGGTCGATGCGGGCCAAGGGAACATCTGGCAGAGACACAGTGGCACTATGTTTCTTCCAGGTTCGGTAGCCAGGGAGGAAGGGTCCTGTGTAGTTTTGACGGGAGATGAGGGTATGGGTGGTATCACCATATGTGCAAATGACGGCTGTGGAGACGGAGCCATGCTCCTTGTCCTTGCTGACCTTGGGGTCTTGAACAGCAATAGCACCCTCCTGAACCGCCTTGTGATATACTCCGTCGACATTCTCGACCTCAAAGGCAACATCCTTCACAGCGTCGCCATGGCGTTCGAGATGAACATACATCTCCTTGAGAAGCTTTCGGTCGGACTTGGAGATAGGCTCATCGTCTGGGAAATGAGCCTCTGATCGCAGAGGCGAGGTGAAAACGAAGCGGACATCGTTGTTCTCAATGACATACGAGGCGAAGTATCGGCTTCCAGTCTCGAGCCCCTTATATGCGATGGGCTTGAAGCCAAAAAGATTGGTGTAATATGAGGCAGCCTGTTTGGCATTGCCAACCCACCAGGTTATGTGATCATAGCCGGTGAAGTTAGGGGGTGGCTGCACCGCAAAAGTGTTGTCTGCTTGGTCGAGGGCAGAAGTGATAGGAACAGTAGTAGGCTGAGTGGCCTGCTGAGGAGGGGAGTTGGTGATGGCAGAAGGGGACATTGACACACAAACAGTTTGATGGGTGAGTCTTTGATATTAGAATAGAGTAAACGTTTGTTTGAGACTTGTGTTTTAGGGTCGAATTGTTTCCGTGTGGTGACTTCGAGAAGCTAGGTATGCAGGAAGTTGTTAACTGACTTGAATTGATGGCTATGTATGAGATGGGGGGCTATGGCCGAGTATATGTAAGAAATTCCAAATTGCTTCAAGCCCGGCTTAACCATGAAGCAACAAGTATTGCTTGTTTCTTCGTCATCTCTCACACGGAACAGCTCCGCCTGGAGAAGGCATTATACGGCCCAAGAAAGGCCTGCCAGAATAAGCAGGAGATAACTCATACCAGTCATATCCATCGGTAACATCCTCGTTGGCTTTCAGAGTTTCAATGAAACTGGGAACCAATGGGGTTTGCGGCGTAAGAAAGCAAAGCCATGCCCGTCATGGCAGGGTTAAGGGTCACGCGCGGGGCTTCCGTGTCAGACGGCGGTCTGATTGATATCATCAACAGAGCCAAGAGAGCCCAAGTGATCGATCTCAAAGGCGGTAGTGCCGAAGGTTGTCGATGGTGGTTGTGAGGTTATCACTGCGGAACTTCCCCGGCCGAGCGTCCCGCTGCGGCGCCAGCCGCCCCAAGCCGACATTGGCCGACTACTTCCAGAAGTCCCAACACGGCTTAACAAGCACTCTATGGCGGCATGCCCTGTGATGGACTGCGGAACTGTCAGCAGCAAAGCCGGCCGAAACATCCTTGCGAATGAGAGATGCGCGACAATGTAGAGAACTAGTCGCCTGAGTATTGATCCTCCCGTTAAAGCCGAGATCGTCCCTCAAGCAGGTCGGCTTATCTAGCATGCCCGTACCAGGAATCATATTTAGAACCCTGAGCCAGCCCTTTTCAGTGCCATTTCTGTCGCTCAGCACGTCACATCAGATTCCGAACGTCCTAGGAATTACACCTCCAGAGGTAGTTTCCTGAATCTATCGTCCTCGCCAAATATCAGAATCGCAGGTCTCAAATCGAATCACTGAGTTATCTTCATCTGCCCAGCCACTACTCGACAACAGTCGAAATGGCATCTGTATGCTTAAGCCAACACGATATCAATATCCTTGAGAAAATCAAGGATCCGGAGTCAAACCCATATGCCGGTATCGTTCTAGACTCCTCATTACCACGGGACCCAAACATTACGGATGCCACGATATATGAGCGAGTAGTCGAGAGGGAGCGAGGCATAATTCGTTCCATCAAGAGCCTTGAAACCCAGTTGAAGAGTCTTGGATCTGAGGAAGGAAAAGATGTTGCTGTCAAGGGCTATCAGCAAAGCCTTTCGGCGGTTGAGAGTATGATTGCCGAGTATCCCAACTACGCCAGCGCCAGAAACAACCGTGTACAGATCCTCAGGCGGCTATATGGAGATGCGATGATGCTCTCCCATACCAGAGACACCTCCGCGCCCTTAATAGAGTCACCCGACCAGGCGGAAAGGAAAAAAGCTGTTGTAACAGCATTAAGCGATATCGAAGCGTCGATCGCACTCCTCGCCCCTTCATCACTAACCATGACTATTTCCCCTCAGGCTGCGCGCACTCTGTCTATGGCTCACACCCAACGAGCTGCATTATATCTGAAAACAGCCAGACTAATGCCAAGTCGCTCGTTGGATATCGATGGGATCCTCGAAGAATCCAAATGGGAAAGACTCGACTTTGAGGGTGCCGCATCTAGAGACCTGGCGCTTGGTGGAAGGTATGGAAATCCAATTGCAAAAGGTTTGGCCGTAAGTGTCAACCCAACGGCGAAACTCTGCGGACAAATTGTTCGAGAAGCGATGAAGAAGGAATACGGCCCATCTTTTGGTGACTAAGTGCATGTATATAATGAGATAGAATATCCAAAAAGGCTTGACATGCCATTATGATATTGAAAGTTGGCCGAACCGTAGTGACTCATGTGCCAAAGCAAGCCCATACATAATTATGAAGACTTGGAAGAAAGTCCAACTCGTCTATGTTGTGAATCAGTTTTTGTCCTATTTCCAGCTAATGATTTGCGGGATTACCGTCGTGCAGCTTCAAGAGTCTGTTGAGTTGTTCGACCTTTGTCCTTTTCTTCACGGTTGATTCTGGTTGCAGCGGCTGAAAGACCAATCAAGATGCCGAAGATCGGATCTGCAGTACGGGAGATGATATATGTTGGTGCAGGCATCGTGAGATTTCTATCTTATCAAGTATATGAATACTGATGAGGCGAGGTGGCTCAATGGAGAAGCTTTGCCTAACACCCATCCATCCATCCATTGGATACAATTGAAGCCGCCAACTAGCTTACGTAATACAGAATGCCTCAAGAGTTCAGGGCAGATTCTGTGCACGGACCCTCACACAGGACGCTCCGAAAAATGGAATCTTGTCATGTGACTAGCTGGGTCTCGCTTGCCACCAGCCCACACAAAATATTTTGGTGCGTAATTTGAACTTGTCTTGACAACTCCTCGCAACTTCACTAACCAGCAGACAACACACCGCCGGACAAGATGAAGTTCCTCAAGGTCGGCCGAGTCGCCATCATCACCCGCGGCAGATACGCCGGAAAGAAGGTACGACCTCGACAAATTTTATACTGCTATACCATGGCATTTCCCGAGTTCTGCGGCATCCGAGCAAGATAGGGTCGGGGGAAGGGATTGAAACGAAGAGGTCATTAGTGTTTCATATGACAAGACACGAAGCGCAGAACTCGCGGGAATGCTATGATGGGAAACGATCTGTGCCATGGTTTTCTTTCCAAAAAAAAAACATTTCGCTGACTCGATATGCTTCATATAGGTTGTCATCATCCAGCCCGTTGACAACGGCAACAAGCCTCACCCTTTCGGCCACGCCCTGGTTGCCGGCATTGAGCGATACCCCTCCAAGATCACCCGCCGCATGTCCAAGACCCGTCAGGAGAAGCGAAACAAGATCAAGCCTTTCATCAAGGTCATCAACTACAACCACCTGATGCCCACTCGCTACACCCTGGAGCTCGAGGGCCTCAAGGGCGCCGTCTCCAACGACACCTTCAAGGAGGTTTCCCAGCGCGAGGATGCCAAGAAGACTGTCAAGAAGGTGCTCGAGGAGCGATACACCAGCGGCAAGAACCGATGGTTCTTCACCCCTCTCAGTATGTTACACCATCGCTGCGCCATACCACTCGAGCAGAGCTACACGAAAACCCGCCGAGTGCTCTTGGCATTTAGATGAATTAGAGCGTTGCTGACCACCCACCGCAGAGTTTTAAAAAAAGGAATCGTTTCTCCATCACGGTTAGGGAGTTGGCGGGATGTACAGAGCATCGATGGCATTAAGGAACGCCGGTTTTTATGGGCTCAATATGAAGTTTCTTAAATCACAATCAGATCTCTACTTGCCGCGTGATTGTAGCGTCAATATACAACGCGGATCGGGCGGACGTGTTGTCCTGACCGAAGGATACCACTGGCGGCGTTCAATGAATTGATGCCATCAATGAGGTGTTGAATAGACCTTGAGGACTTTTTCTTGACGGTTGAATGTCTACGAGGTTTACGAAATCCATAACATGAATTAAAATTTACCGTCAAAACGTTCGTTACTACGTTCACACATATACAGAATCCGGTGAAACGAAAGAGGGAAAATAGATCAATGAACTTTTGTTATGGTAGGTTTTGTTTAACCGTTTCGTTTCTACATGTCTATGGCCAAACGCCGTCTAGAGTTACACATCAATTAGACCTTTCGTGATGCGGTTCATGCATAAAACCGCTACCTCGCGCTCTGCGCCCAGCTCTATGGCTATACACTTCATAAGACCCTCCCCTTCCCCAATCAAACAGAATATATCAAAAAGTCTCCAATCCACAGAAAAGTGCGCCAAGTCAATTCGACTGTGGACACATTCGGACGAAGTTCAACAACTTGATTGGGCGTAATACATAAGGAAATAACGGATATAGAAAAGAGGTTCCTTGGATCGCCATTCGCCCCCGTCAACCAAATGTCCGGGTCTTGCTTCACATTGAGACCGTATAATACAGAGCTCTAGACGTGCTGGGCATTATTGATGCCGAAACGGTTAGAAACCTCGTTGGCCAGTCTGGTGGGATCAACCTCTGAGGAGTAACCGGGAGCAAGACCACCGAAGACGGTGAAGATGAGGAAAGCGGTGGCAATGATGATGGTGACCTTACGGAGAATGGGCTTGCGAGCACCAAACTCAGCCCACTGTCGGTTGGCATCAGCAATGTGGCCCTTGATCTGCTCGTAGCCGAGCTTGTAGTAGACCATGCCACCAAGAGCAATGGAGTAACCAAAGAATTGGAGGCCAGTAACTTGGGTGCCCCAGATCATCATGGAAGCAATGACCAGGAGAATATCCTTGAGAACACCGCAGAGTGTGAGGACGACAGCAGAAGTCTTGCCGATCTGATAGTCTCGTTAGTATCAAATTGCGCAAGGATTGCCAAGGGAAACATACCAGGAAGACGACGGAGACATTGAGCATGAAAGCGCAAAGACCGTTGAGGAAGAAAGTGAACAGACCGACGTGGTAAACCTCGGCCATCGAGCACTTGGGGATCTCCCAAATAAGAGCAACCACACCGTTCATGACAGCGCAGATGGGAGCAAAATAGTACAGAGAGACGAGAGGGTCCATCTTGTAGTCAGCGGAGCTCAGCAAGCGCTGGACCATGGTAAGTCGCAGAGCCTCAAAAATGATACCGCCCATTTGGAAGAGCACACCAACAGTGACGAAGTGAATTTCGCCCATAGAAGCAATGATGACACCAACAACAATAGCGGAGACATTGAGGAACTGCTTGAGGTTGGGAGCAGAAACACCCAAAATCCAGCCAGAGATGAGAACGGCGACGGGTGTGGTGGCCTTGAGCATCTGGATAAAAGCAACAGAGAGGTACAGATATGTCAAATTTCCACAGATCAAACTCAAG
The DNA here is from genome assembly GCA_013781345.1 of Fusarium coicis. Classification (NCBI taxonomy): domain Eukaryota; kingdom Fungi; phylum Ascomycota; class Sordariomycetes; order Hypocreales; family Nectriaceae; genus Fusarium; species Fusarium coicis. The sequence continues at coordinate 27,700 of JAAOAJ010000778.1, read as the reverse complement.
CTGAAGAAGATACCGATGGGCACAACGGCACGGACGTAAACGCGAGCTGTCATCTTGACGGTCTTGCGGCCGTCAAGGTAAGGAGTCCATCGGGCCATAATCTGAGTGACGACTGTCGCGAAGGTCAAGTGGTAGGTCGTAAGAATGACGGGGTAGCCTGGAAGTTGGAATGTCAGCAAAGGAGCAGATATGTCCCATCAAGGTGGACAACATACGGAAGTTGAGGGTATCGAGGAGCCATTTGTTGAACAGAATGACAGATGATGAAAAACCAATCCATGCACTGCACAATGTGGTTAGCAACGGTTCTGGCGCATCGTCAAGTCACTTCGTGGGATAGTCGAGAAAACTACTGACATAACATAGAAAGTAGGGTGAACTGAAGCGCGAGCAGACTGTGACTTCTCGAGACTGGGGTTAACCGTTGGAAGAACAGGAGTGGTCGCACGAGGCGTCTCGCCCGAGACGCGGATCTTTTCGTCAGCCGACATTATGATTATTCTGGTTCTTGGTGATGTCAAGAATACGATTGGGGATGGTTGTGCCTGTCGACGAGAAAAGTTGTGGTTTTAGATAAGAGACCCCTTGAAGACAGATTTTAGGGGGGACGCGCAAACGAGCGGACGGACAGCCGAGTCCTGTAATGGAATAGAATCGGAAAAGGCACGGTGTGCTTGATATGCAATTTTGCGGGGCCCAGGAGAGACAAGGTCTCAAAGAAGAGAAAAAAGGCGAAAAAAGGTTGATCTCCTTGAGGACTTTGATTAAGGTGGCCTTGTTTCGCAAGGGATGAGGTCAAGAGAAAGACTGAAGAAACAAGGCAGCAAGACAAGAAGTCGTCTCTGGTACGAGAAGAAGAAAGAGGGGGAAATGAAAAAAGGAATGAGAGGGATGGCTTGGGATGAAGAAGGGTACTTCAGTTGATAAAAGGGGAATAGGCAATGTTGACTAGATCTCCAAATCTCATCCAGGGGGTGTGGTGTGGGCTATGATTGTTATTTTGGTTGAAGGCAAGGCAAGCTAGGAATCAGTCAAGGGTGAGGCGCGGCAATCAAAAAAAAAATGTTATGGAAGGGGTTTTCAAGACTGAAATTAGCATTTTGATGCATACCTTATTAGTGGAGGAGCCACAAAAGCTCAGCACGGGGTGGTCAACCCTGCAGTGACTGACTGACTAGCACTAATAAACCCCTCAGCCAGTTGAACACGAACAAAGTGGATGACGGGAACGAGACACTTCTCATGCTCAGGTACTGGTACCCCCAGCCGTGTGGCACCCGAAGTCTGCAAAAGCTGATTTGACGCGTGTACAGGGACAACTGCTGGAGGGATGCAAGGTACTATGTACAGGTACTGTAGCTGCAACAGGAACTGGCTGATGTTTTCTATTCAAGGGCATCCGCTAGTTACGGTCGAGCCAAGCCTGACGAATCATCCCGCCCACGTTGGAGATCGCCCTCCAATAGCCATTGCCATAAGCTGACGGCTCATCTCGCACTGTGCACTTACTGCATTTCGATGCGAATCTGGACTTTGCGATGGTGGTGAAAGTTCAAGGGAGGAATGTTTGTGGCTGAATGGCCCAGTTCTACGGAGTGGTATTGTACGTAGATACCTAGTACCTAAATCAGCGAGAAAAAAATAAGGAACAAACTCATGCTAGATTGAGTACCTAGTTCTGCCGTTCAATCAGCACTGTTCCTTTAAAAGCTGTCAGTTTCTACTCTGAAGAGAATGTTTATCTTCACGGATACTGTCGACTCATTATCTACCCTCAGATGTCTCCAACTGTCAACTGTCAACGATGGAGACCTTCACACCCGCCCCGGTTGAGCGCGCCTCTAACTGCCGGAACCATCTCGGACTTTGGACGTTTTCGTCTAAATACATTCAGGGAAGATCTAGATCCCGCCTAGTAAAGAAAACAAACCCAAAAACAAGTAAAAAGTGCGGTTCACATAATACATGAGTTCCTTAAAGTTCACAAGCTATTCTCTAGCGGCAGTCAATTCGGACTATCGATTCCTTAGACTGCGAGGCTTCATTCTTGCATTCCCATGACATTGACGGTCTGGCCCTCACTTACGTGCTCTATATTGGTTAAATACTCCCCAAAACAGAAATATACGTCACTCTAATCTCGTCTCGGTTTGCACCTTGGCCATGAGCGGCTGCTATTCAACACACAGTATTCTTTCTTCCTTCAGCGGCACGGAATGATTGAGCTTATACTCCGTAGATCCAGCTTGGCATTCAAACATAACCAGAACCTCAACATAAGCTCATCCACAAATCTGCAGATCCAGCCGAGACGGCTCAGAGGTGACCATGACCTTGGGCCGTTTCTTCGGCCCAGTTTGCCGAACTTGGCTTTTAGTTAAGCATTCTTGGGGGGCCCTAGGGGGTCAAGGACCCATTTTGATTGTGTCAGAAAGCCATGGTGCTTTCTGACACAATCGAGAATATACGGAGACAGACATAGTGAGATATCAACCCGAGCCGAGGAAATGTACCAATCCTTGGAAATTCATAAAGGGTCCCTGTGACCATGTCGAGCCAGGACTCGCTGTGCATTGTTCAAAGTTGGCTCATGGTGGATACCAGCTCTATAATTTCCATTTACTAAGGTAAGAATGTTACGTCCATCCTTAAAAAAAAAAAAAAAGGCCATGGCAAAGAGGTGTTTTACGTGGCGTCCCTTGGGGGGGGGAACACCCGTACGTCGTGCGAGAGGAGAGATCTGTTACCGTTGTGAGTAGTTAACATCCATGCCACAACGAGCCAAGACCAGGCTGAAGAAGGCGGGAACTCACTGGCGAGGCGAGCCTTGCGTTGGAAGCCATGCACGGTTGGCTCTTGATAAAACCATAGTAGCGCCAAAGCGATCCTGCTGGCTGGTTGATCTGCTTCATGTTTCAGATTCCATACAATGCTGTTAGAGGCTGAGAGGTTGTCGAACAGCCGTGCTTGGTGGAGACACTTCACAAAACGCCAGTTAATCCTTTGCTATCTGGGTCCAGTGACGTATCTTGACCGAAGGTTACGAGGCCTTCTGCGTGGCCTTGCAGCCCTTCATCTCGTTGCTACAGCATGTTGACGGCCATGGCAGTTTCAAGGTCGGTTTACATGAGCCGATATTGTGGAAACAATAGCCGTGATCATCGCTCAATCAACGGAGGTAAGGGCCAAAGAAAGAAGGGAGAGGCGAAAGCTTGTTACATGCATGTAACAACTAGCGTAGACCAACCATAGACATAATTCTACTTGAACGGTTGACCGCTTCGTGCTAGCAACATTGTTTTGCTTCAGACTCCATCTAAAGAGAATCGAACATAGAAATTGTTTGGACAATGATTGGATACCCCGTATCTTATCATGATAAGGCTGAATTCATGCACACTGTACAGGTACATCGCTGCTTTATGAGAATCCCCCATCACCCGTCTTGCAAACCACCCCTGACATTACATATTTTCATGTGGGCTTCTCAAGCCGGCCTTCAGCAGCAGTAATCAGTGACATTTTCTTGACAGTACGGAGTAGTTTGGAAGAAATTTCGAAGACCTCGGATTGCACGAAACACGGATATTCTGGAACACGAGCTTCAGCCCAGCAGATAAGAATAATGCACATAAACACAATTGATCAAGCTCGGATATAAGCATCAAGTTCTGGCTTCGTTTTTAATTTGGCGGTGGTCAGAAGAGAAATTGAGATCTGGTTGTGGGCGTGCATTGGGTTGGCCAGCGCATAGAGTGACTGGGAGTGTGGTCAAATTGTCCAGTCAAAAGCGCTCTTGACAGTGATTATCTTATCTGCCATGGAGCGTTGAATTACACCTCATCTTAGGAAATTACAGCAAAAGACTCTGTGGACCTACTTTGTACAGTACTGAATAACCAGCAAACTATCGAATCCATCGCGTGGGATCTTTGACCAGCAAGCATGGCATGCCTTTGGCCGTCATTGTCCGAAATTCTAACTCACTGCAGGAATAAAGTTGGTACATAACACGTTGCTTGTTTTAGGAACGCAGGTTTCAAATATATCAAACCTAGGTATCGGATTAATGCAAGATCAGCCTCACGGTACTCGGAACGCTGCTCTGATATTGGAGTTGACGGAATCTTGGCGGAGTCGAGACGACGGGAGCCACCCCGACAGCTACTAGAAAGAGAGGCTAATTGTCCCCATTCATGGCACAGTGTCCGTTACACATAGGCCGAATAGCGTGTCGATTAAGATTTCATGCAATATGAATATTGCGACTACTACGCAGTGCTACTCCGTACTGTAGCTGGTTATCATATTCGTATTCTACTGTGGAAGGCGATCGGAAACTGTCCAGGGCAGGCTGGTCATCGAAAGACCCTTTATAGACAGACAGTGGAGTTTGTCTTTCAGTTCCTCGCTTGAGGCGACAAGGTTGATCTGTCTATGTACCTGGCAGTGAGATTGCCTTTCACAACACATCATGTCTAATCCAGTTACACCACAAAGTAGCCGCTGCAAAACTGACATATTTATGCAGGTCCGGTATCAACACATCCATGGCCCAAGCTGGGCTGCTAATAATCTCCATTCCTGAGAGTCCCTGTCTTTATCATGACTCTGACCCTGATTGTGCTACCAACAACCAGAGAATATATCACACAGATCATCCAATCCCATGTTAGAACCAGGCCACCCACGCCCACCCACCATCTACAGTATCAGGGGCCCGCGGGTGGGGCACCAACTTAAGGGAGGCTAGGATGGTCGAGGGGACCCGACCCAAAATAATTTTAGCCCCGCCATCGATCCGTTACCGTCTCCTTTTCTTCCAGACTCCTGAAGCCACCTCACTTTCTACAATCGCAGTCAATATCTACAGCAACCACGAGACTCTGATCTTCTCGCTGTCTTCTTGTTGTTCTGTACAACTCATTCTCCCCTCCGTCGCTCCATTGTTGTCGGCGTCTGCATATTTCTGTGCTTTTTGCGGTCTTCAATCCATCCTCTTCAGCTTCATCTAACACCCCCACCATGGCCGACATGTGAGTTGCTTTTGCGCCTGTTCGCTATTGCTTAACGCCTGCGTATACTAGGAAGCACTTTTCGTTCATGCAAAAGAACGTCTTGCTGACATTTATCATCTTTGTAGTAAAGTTGATGTCCTCGTTATTGGCATGGGACCTACTGGTCTCGGTGCTGCCAAGCGTCTCAACCACATTGTATGCGCTCACCGCCACCTTCACCTTGAGGCCGAGAATTACAAGCTGACGATGTTAACAGAACGGCCCTTCATGGCTGATTGTCGATTCCTCTGACAAGGCTGGTGGCCTTGCTGGCACTGACACCACTCCGGAGGGTTTCGTAAGTCGTCGTCTCCCAACCTCGATAAATATATTCCTAACCATGCGATTGTTCTAGCTGTACGACGTCGGTGGCCACGTTATCTTCTCCCACTACAAGTATTTCGACGATTGCCTCGACGAGGCCCTCCCCAAGGATGATGACTGGTACACTCACCAGCGAATCTCCTACGTTCGCTACAAGGGCCTTTGGGTTCCTTACCCCTTCCAGAACAATATTTCCATGCTTCCCAAGGAGGACCAGGTCAGCTGTATCGAGGGCATCATTGATTCTGCTCTTGAGTGCCGTGTTGCCAACACCAAGCCCAAGGACTTTGACGAGTGGATTGTCCGTATGATGGGTGAGGGTATCGCCAACATCTTCATGCGACCTTACAACTACAAGGTCTGGGCCGTCCCTACCACCAAGGTACGACCACAGATTCGGTATAATACAGTGAAGTCAGCGTGCTGATAGTACAACAGATGCAATGTCAGTGGCTCGGTGAGCGTGTCGCTGCCCCCGATGCTAAACTTGTTACCAAGAACGTTATCCTCAACAAGGTCGCTGGTAACTGGGGCCCCAACGCTACTTTCCGATTCCCCGCCCGTGATGGTACCGGTGGTATCTGGATTGCCGTCGCTGAGACCATTCCTAAGGAGAAGAAGCGATTCGGCAAGCAGGGTGAGGTCACCAAGATTGACGCCGAGAAGAAGATTGCATACTTCGCCGATGGCAGCACAATCGGTTATAACAAGCTCATTAACACCATGGCCGTTGACCACCTCGCCGAGAAGCTCGGCAATCAGGAGCTTGTCGGCCTCACCAAGCAGCTTTACTACTCCACCACCCATGTTATTGGTGTCGGTATCCGAGGCGAGCGCCCTGAGCGTATCGGTGACAAGTGCTGGCTGTATTTCCCCGAGGACAACTGTCCCTTCTACCGTGCCACTATCTTCTCTAACTACTCCCCCTACAACCAGCCTCAGAAGGATGCCAAGCTCCCCACGCTTTACCTCGCCAATGGTGAGAAGCCTGCGTCTTCCGAGGCTAAGGAGGGACCTTACTGGTCTATCATGCTGGAGGTTTCCCAATCTACCATGAAGCCTGTCGATGTTGAGAACCTCCTTAAGGATAGCATCCAGGGTCTCATCAACACCGAGATGATCAACCCCGAGGACGAGATCGTCTCTACTTACCACCGTGCTTTCGACCATGGTTACCCCACCCCCAGCCTCGAGCGTGAGGGCGTCCTCAAGCAGGTCCTCCCCAAGCTCGAGGCTATGGACATTCTATCCCGTGGTCGATTCGGCAGCTGGCGATACGAGGTCGGTAACCAGGACCACTCCTTCATGCTCGGTGTTGAGGCCGTTGATGCTATCCACAGCGGTGCCGTCGAGCTGACACTCAACTACCCTGACTTCGTCAACTCCCGCCAGAACACTGAGCGACGCCTCACTCAGAACTTCATTGTGGCTCCTCCTCAGACCAACGGCACCAAGGATATTCCAAGCCACTCCAAGGCTCAGTAATCTTACAGCCAATGGAATAAATTGGAAATGGAGTGAAGGTATAGCGTGAGCAATTTATGATTGGGCACGTTGTTTGATATCTCAAGAGACATGTGTACAAGAAAACTTTGTGGGGAGCGAGTTAGCGCCTCGAGAAACGATGAGTCCGAATTTAGGATTGATGACGAGACATAGGCCGCTGCTGGTGAAGATTTCCAGTTAGCTGGACGGATGGATAGGACTTAGCTTTACAAGGCGGGGCGATATGATAGAGATAGATCTGGGATTTTTGCTCTAGGGTTAGACAAATGATCGGATTATCCTATACAAATACATAATAGTATACAACATACAATAGAGCTTAGACGATGTTCATGGTTCCATCGTTGATGCCATTCTGGCGTTTCTGGGCCGTTTATCTCTTCTGGTGGAAGGAATTCGGTGTTTCAGCTCTTCTGAATCAGAGCGGTTGTCTCACTGTGATTGGTTGCCAAATGCTTGATGTTTCAGTGACATTTAATCCCCTGCCACTTACTTCATGGTCTATGTGCGTTGTGCAATGTAGGGGTCGGCGCGAGAATGTAATTGAGATATCTCAAGCCTGTTACTGTCAGCTTCAAGTCTCTTGAAGGCAATACGTGACCAAAGCTACCCTACCTACCTTACCTACCTACTAATGGATCAGTTTAACGAACAACAAGCGCTGACTTGGTTGTGCTGCCCCATAAACGGCGCCACAAGGGTTCATCGCGCATGAGCCGATTTTGTGAAGCCCACACAACTTCTTGACTTGAGATTCTGATACAGCAGGCCATGGTTGAACTTGTGGATGGGCAATAACAGAACATTGGGATTTCACATTGACAGCATGAGACTGGATAAAATTTTATCGTTCATTGTAAACTTTGGCCAAAACAGAAGGGATGGGCACAAAGAGGCACCGAGAAATAATAGCTTGAGTTGTTGTTATAGCTGCCCAAAGCGGGAATAGTGGCGCTAGAGCTGCTGTAGAGTTTCGGTTGAAACAAATGGAAGTCAATGGGATCGTGGCTACTAAGACGGAGATGGGAAGTGAGATGAGGTTAACGATGACTGTGGTAAGAGAGCACAGTTGTTTCTGCATGATGTTTTGAAACGAGTCAAGTCAGTCCACTCAGGTAAAACTGCTGGATGATGCAATGAAAGCTGAATATGGAGGGTGGGAGGGTATGTATGACTACCCTGAATTGAATCACAACGTGTTCTGCTTGACCCTTGATGCGTCCACTTTCTTCAGCCAGAGGCAGGGTTATAACCACCAATACCAATCACCATGGGTACGAGGTCCAACTGTCAAACCGGATGATATCCTTGCTGTTCCGCCATCCAGTACTAATTCAAGACGGGACCAGCTCGTGAACAAGACTTGGACCCTGTATCTTTTGGCGCACACACAAAAACATAGGCAATTACCGCTAATTAGTTGTGAACTACTCCGTACTTGATGGGGAATATGATTGACTCCCCAAGATATGTCCAGTTCATGTATCGATTGAATAAAGGCTGCCTCTGCTTGGCCTGGAAAGTAACCAAGTTACAAACCCAAGGGCGCTGCTGATCCAAACAAATAACCCGACACCCCTACGTTAGGTACGGTAATAAGGAGTACGTAGTTGCCTCTCACTTCCATGGAGGAAAGCCTGGGGAGGGGCGGAAATCCACCTCAACCTTGAAAGTCCACTCATCCCAAATCTAAACCAACTTGAACCTAAACCAACTCTATCCCACCCTGTCTGTGTTCTGTGCTCGGCGGTCACGGTACGGTACAGTAACCACCACACACCAACACAAGTTGTATTTCTTCACTCAAGTGCTGCAGGATCAACGGACTCTTCCTCCTCACCCTGGACTCCCCACCACAACCTCGCCCGTTCGGCTACGTCGTATGCCTTTTGATAGCGAGCGCGAGCCTCTACCGTCATAGACATCATATCACTTTCGACAGTCTTGAAATTACATACACACTGTCCCGGAAGAGTTCCACCAAACACTCGGCCTACCAAACGTAGATCCTGCATACAATTTCTCATATCCTTCCTGTCGTTGATTCATTTTTGCACGCCGAATCTTGCTGCGCCCGACTTCCTTTTCCACTTGTCATCCTCCGATACTGAAATAACAGCCATTGCTCTGCGCCCTCAACGTTGAAACCACGGCCGATATATCTCCGACGATGGGCGCTTCATTTGCATGTGCCTAAGCCTCTAATAGAATTGAACACCGACGATCGCTTCTCGTGGTCTTTCTGACCTGCCACCGACACCGATTGTGATATCCACGAGGCGCGCCGTCGTTCGCGCTCCATCATGGACGGTGCTTCTCTCGTTACCGATGACCTTCTTGATCCCCCGCCTCGAATATACGAGCGACTTCGTCAGATAGCCGGTTATACATGGGATGAAAGCCAGCTGCCTTTCCATTCTTCATACGACTTCTGGTAAATTCTCCGCTATACCCTGTGAACCTTCCATTATCAGCCCTCGCATTATAGCTTGCTTCCAACATGTGCTTCTCATTCTCTGACCACTTGTAGGCATGTATTCGGCACGCGGTGGGTGTCCTCGGTGCCTTCGCCTTCGAGCTCTCACAATGCCTCGAGCTCAGGATCCGCCCTGAGGCTACATTCTGGCCGCCCATCGCCGTTAGAACCTTACGCCCAAATATCGAATATCGACGGGTACGATACTCAAGCAATAACACCCCCAGCCTCATCATCCTCCAATATACCAAGCGATGCCGCATATATCGAAGAACCAGTCGTTGCTCGTTTATCATATCACGCCCTACGAGAGGAGCGGGCTTTTCACATAGCTAAAAGCTTAATTGCCACTTCAGATCCGACAGGGGAGCACATTGTTAAACCTATCGACTTGATTAGGCTACAACCCCTTCCTGGCGATCGCGCACAGGTTGTTGTTTCTATATACCAGCATCCTGGACCCAACTATCTACTCGAAGTGCTGGACATGGGACCGGCTTTTTACAGAGCTCGCATACAAGGGGAGACATTCAGCTCATTACGGAAGAACGAACCCGAACTGCACCCGCCAATTTCTCTACAATATTTTCTAGATTTTGCTATAGGTGCGACTCAATGCCTGGAGCTTCTCCACCACAACCTTGGCATGATCCATGGCGAAATCCGAGGCGATGCGTTTCACTTCAATATCGAAACTGGGCAGGTCAAAGTTATGTCTTTTGGGTCTGGCATTCGCTCGTTCGAACACGGCCTGACGAGCACGGGATGGTCAACGCTTTCGAAAGAACTTGGGGCACAGAACAAACTATTATATATAAGCCCTGAACAGACAGGACGAATGCCTGCTGAGCCAGATAGTCGGACCGACATTTATTCTTTGGGTGTTTTATTCTGGACCTTACTGACTCAGAGGCCAGTCTTCGAAGGTGATAGCCCCCTTGACATCGTACAGGGTGTTCTTGGTCGGAGGATACCGAATGTCTCTACAGTGAGGCTTGATATTCCTGACGTGGTTGGGAGGATCATACAAAGATGCACGGCTAGAAATGTCCAGGACCGTTATCACTCGGCGAGCGGGCTTCGCCATGATTTGGTCAAGGTCCAGGAGTTTCTCGGTGACGGAGATTGGTTGGCACTTAAGGAGTGGAGGATTGGAACTAAGGACGTATCGTCGTTCTTCATGCTTCCAGCGATCATGATCGGCCGCCAGCAAGAGCAAGCAGAATTAGACAAGGTCATTGATCGCGTCGCGAAAAGCCATGCCATGAACTTGAAGGGAAACACGAACCGGTTCTCTGACGGCTCAACCTTGTCAAACGATATGACCGCTTTTGATGATATTTCTAGTGAGGGAGCGAGCTCTGTGGATGGCACAAACTATCGCAGCGGTTCTTTTACCCACACTGCTTCTTCTGACCCTAAGCTACCAAAGACCAACTTCAACCCCTTGTTCTCAGATACCCAGACGGTGTCTGGCGATACAATTTCATCTTCACCATCCGGGACCCTTCCGAGAATTGCCAGGCCATGGGAAAGACACCAGTCAATCTCAATTGAGACACGCAGTCTTGTCGATAGCTCAGGACCCGATTCCCAAAATCGCCACAGCGTCGTAGAGTCCACAGCGTCCAGCCTGTCAAGACAGCTGGGCTCGGCCAAGTTTAGACGGCGCGACCATTGTGAGGTTGTCACAATCGAGGGTGCAGGGGGTCTTGGAAAGAGCTGTCTTGTTCAAAGTGTTCTGGCAGATGCCAGGCGGCGGGGTTATTGTGCCACAGCGAAATTTGACACCGCAAGGAGAACAGCATTTGGACCTCTGCTTAAGCTGCTCTCGTCCCTGTTCAAGCAAGTCTGGGGTGAGAGGAATACGGAGACTCCTTTTCACCAGGGCCTTAAGCAGTTCGTTCGCCCTGTCTGGCCAATGCTGCACCGTCTCCTGGGCCTCCCGGAGTTTCTTCTCGGCCCCCCAGAAGCATCAATTGGCCGTTCGATCTCATCGTCCCTTCAATTCGCCTCGATCAGAGGTAGTGGAAAGTCTGGGCTAAAACGACGGGGTTCATCTCCTGGAAGCTCACCCAAGCCAGTTGCCAGGAACCCCAGCGTTGCTTCACAATCATCCTCAGACTTTCTTCGAACGGGTACATCTACCAAGACAATGCGGTTGATGAACATATTCCTAGACGTACTTCGCGTGTTCACTGCACACAAGTTCATCTGCTTCTGCTTGGATGATCTTCACTTTGCCGACGATGAATCAATGGAGCTCATATCCCAAATCATCGCTTCGAGGATGAAAATGGTCATCATTATGACCTACCGAACTGAAGAGATCACATGGGATAAGATCCAAAGCATGATCCATCCTCCTGAAGGCGAAGGTATGTACTAATATATGCTTTAGTCCTATGAATGGCGACTAATTGCTACCAGCAGAGTATCCTCGTTCGGGTGGTCCTTTGGTCACGCGTATAACATTATCACCCTTGGCCGAAGACGACATAGTTCAATACGTCTCGACAACGCTTTGTCGACCAAAGGAAGAAGTCTTGCCTCTTGCTTTGGTGTTGCAATCCAAAACGGCTGGCAATCCATTCTACATGCGAGAGATGCTGAGTGCTTGTCACCGGAAGAAGTGTATCTGGTACGATTACAGAGACAGTCAATGGCATTATGATCTTGACAGGCTTTTTGAGCAATTTCAAGGGGAAAAGGATTACGACATACTTGATACAGGCTTCATCACACACCGACTGTCAGAGCTCCCTGCAGCGGCACGAACTCTTCTCGCTTGGGCTGCTCTTATCGGCAATTCGTTCTCCTTTGAACTCATCTGTCATTTGATGGGGGGTGAGTTTGACTACCATGATGATGATAAGGCATCATGTTGTGCGACGTTTACACACAAAACCTACTCGCAAGGAGAGGCAGTCGCTGGTCTTCAAGCAGCCATACAGGCCTATATCATTGTACCCAGTGAGACCGATGATCGATTTCGATTTGCCCATGACAGATACATTCATGCTTCGGCAGACCTGCAGGAATGCAATTCTCGGAAGATGCATTTCATTATTGCCCAGACACTCCAAAAATACTATGGCGGCGAAAACCAACAGCTGGACAACACAGCCTCTCATATTTGCGCAGCAGTTGACATCATCAAGAGACGAATTTTAAATCGTTACCAATATCGCAAACTGTTGACGAGCTGCGCCCAAGCCGCCGCAGAGAGCGGTGCGAAGCCCACAGCCGCAAAATATTACAATACTGCTCTTACGCTCCTCCAGGACGACCCCTGGACAGACGGCAAAGAAGATGTATCTTACGATGAAACAATGCAGCTCCACCTCAGAGCAGCAGAGTGTTATCTTTACATGGGCCAATATACCGCCGCCAACGAGATTCTCAACACTATTTTCGAGAATGGGAAATCACCATTCGACAAAGCACCAGCATACGTCTTGCAGTCAAGAATATACGCTCAGAGTGGTGATTCCGCTTCTGCTCTAGTCTCACTCAAAGACTGCCTGGTCGGCCTTGGGGTTACTGTCGATGATGAGCCAAGCTTCAAAAAGTGCGACGAGAAGTTTGAGCGCTTGTCAATCCAAATTCAAACGATGGGCCGTGGCGAACTTCTCAATTATAAGCAAGCAGAGGATCCTAGTGTCGCACCTGTCGGAGCTGTGCTGGCTGAAACCATCAGCGCTGCTTGGTGGAGCGACGGCTTACGGTACTATCATCTCACTCTCATGATGGTCGAGATGCATCTCGAAAGGGGCGCGTATCCACAGTCCGGAATGGCATTCCTCTATCTTGCGATGATCGCATTGTCCCGGTTCAATATGACGCAATTTGCGGTCGAGCTAGGTAACACGTCCCAAGAGCTGCTCTACCAATCTCGAGACCCTTTCTTTCTCGCCCGTGGTTTGATGCTCTACTCGATATGTATAGGACATGTTCACATGACAATGCCCATGATCATGGCTCAAATGGAGGATGCCGTGGAGTATGCATCAGTCGCTGGTGACAGGATATCAACCATAATGAGCTACGGCGTGTCCTCAGTTTTCAAGTTTTTCAGCGGAGAAACCTGTTCAGACCTCGAAGGCTTCTGTCAATATGGCTGTGAGGAAATTCCCAACTGGTATGCTGATTCTAGAGGGGGTTCAATACTCATTGCCGTTAGACAGCTCTGCCGGGCTCTTCAGGGCAAGACTCGCACCAGCAACGCCTTGGAAGTCATGAACGACGAGACACATAACGCGGAGAACTACAAGAAATGGCTGATCAGCTGTAGCCGTAAGAGTAACCGCTCGGTCACCTTCTATAAGAGCTTCGAGATCATACCCCTATTCCTCTATGGACATTACGAGCGTGCCGTGGAAATTGGAAGCCGCGCCGTTGATCAACTTAGTATGCTCTGGTCAGCGCACAACAGTAGGTTGATACTGTTGTTCCACGGCCTTGCTCGTGCTGGATACCTGCTACAAAAGCTCCAACTCCCCTGCTCTCCAACTGAAGACTTCTCCTCGCAGGTCGAAGAGGTCATAAAGGAACTGCGCCACTACGTGAAGATGATGGATGAGTGGTGCACTGTTTCTGACATTAATTACCTGAGTTGGATGAAGTTTCTGCAAGCACAGGTTGAGGAATTATCTCTGAACCATGGGAATGCCATTCAGCACTATGAGCAAGCATTGGATCATGCAGCTGAGCATAATTCAGTTTTTAATGAAGCTCTTGGCAATTATCTTATGGCTGGTATGTTCATTCGACGAAGTGCGCGTCGGTCAGCTCGAGCAGCACTTCTTGAAGCAGTTGGCTTATTCCGGCAGATGGGGGCTCTCGGTGTTTCAAAAGCCATCGAGGAGGAACACAGCCTGTTACTGCATGGTCCTACAAGGAACTACCGTACTTGCGATACTGGTGTTCAAACCGACTTTGTCGCTGATACCAGCTCAGTCCAATACAGGACTGGAGAGGCAGAGGACGGTGGAGATCTTGCACGCATCCCTTCCAACACGATGAACATGGCCGACCTCAACAAGGGCGAGCGCATAGGAGCATGGCGAGGCTCCATGAACATTCAGGCCGAGCCCGGGGTGGGACTGCCTGCTCTCGATATGATCGATCTGCACGCCATCCTTGTCTCGTCGCAGGTCATCTCCTCTATGCTGCAAGTCGATGAGCTTCTGAAAACTATGTGCGACGTCATCTTACAGACTTGTGGTGGCTCAGCTACGCTGGCTGCCATTGTTGTCCAGGAGAACGACATGGATGCTTGGTGTGTAGCAGCAAGTGGTGATCCCGAGAAAGGAGCTTCCGCCCATATCCCAGGTATTCCCATATCAGGAACCTCACTTATTGCAGAGAATGTTGTTCTCTACTCTACCCGCTTCCTCGAGTCAGTCTTTGTTCCAGACCTAATATCTGACGAGAGATTCGGCAATGTCAACGAGTCCTGGCTTCAGAGAAACCCCGTTGGCAAGAGTATCATTGCGATTCCGATCTGTCATGGCAACAAGCCTCTCCTTGGCGTGCTCTATCTGGAGGGTGAACCGGGCGCATTCACAGATCGCAACGTCACGGTCCTACAGCTTCTTGTCAACCAGATTGGCATAAGCTACTCGAACGCCCTTGCGATGAAGAATGTCGAGAAAATATCTGCAGAAAACCGCTCTATGGTAGCTGTTCAGAAGCGCGCACTTGCCAAGGCTCTTGAGGCAGAGACAAAGGCCAAGAACGCGGAAGCGGAAGCCAAGCGAAATGTCAAGCTGGCGGAGGAAGCAGCGAAGGCTAAATCCATATTCTTGGCCAATGTGTCGCACGAACTTCGCACCCCTCTCAATGGCGTAATCGGCAACTCGGAGCTCCTTCGCGACAGTGATCTGAATAAGGATCAGCTCGAGATGGCCGACTCAATTCGAGTCTCCGCTGATCTGCTATTGACGGTAATCAATGACATCTTGGACTTCTCCAAGATGGAGGCAGACAAGATGAAGTTGTACATCATTGCCTTCAACCCCGAAGACATGGTCCGCGAAGTCGTCCGGGCCGTTTCATATAGCAATCGTGAAAAGACGTCCAAGAAGAATGTCAAGATCGTACAAAACATCAACCTACCGCCCATGCTAATCTACGGCGACCCTATCCGTTTACATCAGGTTTTGGGCAATCTTATTGGAAACAGTCTGAAGTTCACCGAAGATGGTTCGATCACTATTGGTGCTCGTCTGGACAAGGAGACAAAGGAGCACGCCACCCTCACTTTCTGGGTTCGAGATACTGGCATCGGTATTCCTCCTCAGCAATTGGCCAAACTATTTCAACCCTTCAGCCAAGCGGATGCTAGCACAGCTAGAAAATACGGTGGAAGTGGTCTCGGTCTCAGCATCTGCAAGTCCCTCATTGAGACAATGATGAAGGGCAAGATTCGGCTCGAGAGTGAAGAGAATGTGGGCACCACTGCTTGGTTCACTGTCACGTTTGAGAAGGCCAAGCCTGATGTTGCTGCAGGAGACGCGCAGACCAAAGCCACGCCATCTGTCGACCGATACTACGCAGCAACTTCACCTGTGGAGAGAGCGGAATCGCCAAATCCTTATCTGGACTTATCTAAGGTCCCCAAGGATGAGATCCGCATTTGTGTTGCTGAGGATAACCCGATCAATCAAAAGATTGCTATACAATACGTGCAGAGATTGGGGTATAAGGGGGTTGTTGCATACGACAACGGCCTGAAGGCTGTAGAGGGGCTCCGGCAGAAGGCCAAAGAGGGCAAACCATATCATGTTGTCTTGATGGATGTCCAGATGCCGGTTCTTGACGGTTATGAGGCGACAAAGCTAATTCGGAAGGACTCTCTCGATGCAGTGCGCACTATTTTGGTCATTGCCATGACCGCTTCTGCCATCCAGGGGGATAGGGAGAAGTGCTTGGCTGCTGGTATGAATGACTATCTCGCCAAGCCAGTTAGATCAGAGATTCTGAAAAAGAAGCTCGACGCATATCTCAGCGTTGAGGTAAGGGAATCCGGTGTTACTGATAGAATATTCACTAACATGACGTAGCACCCACCGCCAAAACCAGAATCTTCTCCTCCGGCACAACACGACTCATCTTCCACACCTAGCCCCCACACGCAATCCGGAGTGGCTACTCACAGATCTAACTCATCGCTTGTTCTTCCATCTCCTGTAGTCAAACCGAGTGTGGCAACAAAGGGGTTGGCCAACGTGCCTCTTGATCCGATGCAGGAAGAAGCCGTGTTCAACCAACCAGTTGACCAGACGGCTCTACAAGCACAAGACAGCCCTGTCTTCAACAAGGAACAAGATCCATCGCCACTAGCCATACGTGGCAGTTCACCGCACTCGATGAATGCCTCTGGCCTTGGCCGTGTTTCAAGTGATGATCGGTCTGTAGACACGGCGTCAATTGCAGACAGCTCAACCTCCCAGTCACAGAAACGACTGCCTCGAAAGCTTGTAAAAAATCGCCGCAACAGCGAGTCAAACAGCGAGCGACCATCGCTTAGCAACATATCCAGCGACAAGTCGCGAGGTGTTCTCAAAAAACCGCAACGGCAGAGCACGACGAATCTTGTTGAAGAGAGCCAAAAAGCGGAGAACAACTCCTGCAATTCTGGAAAGGATTCTAGCAAACGTAGTAGCCTGACATCCTCTGCCTCATCTTTGAAGGATAGGATTTTTCCTCATTAGGTTACTGAAGATACCTTTGCTTGATGAGGTCAGGCAAAGCCTCGTCAATCTTCTGACGAGGCACGGTTCTTACAGGCTCTGAGTCCCAACATAACTATCTATGGCACCTGGCCTGGCCCATTTTATAGACCTAAACTACCAACATGGCGACGAGAGCACCAATGGATGATATGAATTTATGGTCGTGTTCAAATATGGCAGGCACTATTGGGATGTGGTGGAATGGAACTTGATGTTCAAGGATTTGGTGAATTCTCCGGACAAGGAAAAAGACACTATATGGGTGGGCGAAAAGAGCTTTCTCCCGCCTCACAACCTTCATGTTATTGGGCATGATCTAAATTTCGGATACTTGTTTTTACTTCAGCGAGGAGCATTCGAGGAGGATGGGGGCTTGTGTTGAGGCGCAGGTGAGCGAGGACATTCGATTCTTGATGGCCAAGGGGTAAATGCTATGTGGTGGGCTGTTTGGAGCCCTGCAAGATACCTCGTTTTTGCTTTATTTTATTCTTCTCGCGAAAATCATCGACTCAGCATAGATAGCATGATCCACTGTTTGGGATCCGAGTGCCAAAGAGAACAGGAGAATATGCCACAGTACAGTTGAAATGGTTTGTGAAAGTTCAGCATTACGGATACAGAACGTTGTGAGGGTACCTAGCAATGAAATTCCATGTACCTTCTGAGCTCTGAGGAACTGCAATTGGTTGACAGATGCACAGGGGTAGTATACAGTGCCCTTCGGTTTACCTCGAACAAAGCTCCACGCCAGTTCGCCGAAGCTTGACACCATAAGGATTGAAGGGTGTGGTGAATTCAAGTTGAACCAAGCTTAATAATCGTAGCCATAAATGGATATGATCGACATGGAGTAAAGGGTCAGACAGAGGCGAGGAGCCACATGGGGGACTCACGCTAGCGGCCGTTGGCGACAAACAACGCATTGGTGTCCGAGATTAACTTAACTTAGATGAGATGAGTCTCCGACGACATCCATTCAAGATAGGTCAGACCCTACGGAGTATGGCCTGGCTACATGTTGTCGACGGGATGATAGCCACACATACATACCGTCACAGCAAGTGGCGACGGTGATGGGTGGAGAAGCGGAAAAGGAGTTGACGTGTAAGCTGACCAACCGATCAATTCTCGATCAATGGCAGATCCCGGCTTGTCTGGTTGGTCAACAATGAACTTGGCTCAAGGATTCGATCTCGCGTAAATACATGCAGATGCCACTGTGGAGGTGAAGGGGTTCTCAGCTGGCAATGTGCAAGCCCACTGAGAGTTAAGCCAGGTCAGGACCTGATTTAGGTTCCAACAGGAAGAAAATTCATTCGTGGCAGCATTGCGGCCTTTTGTCTCTGGGAACCATGCGACGTGCATTTTCCCCCTTATGTTGTTTTTTGTCATAGTTCAGTCCGAGCCTTCAACCTGTTGGCACATGAAGACGAGGTCTCATGATCTAAAATCACTGTTCTTTCTAATAAAAATTTGAAACTTGGAACGACCAGGTATAGCACCTAGGGGGCAGGGGACCACACGTACCGAGAGTAGTTGTGGTCCGTGGACTGACAGATACGCGTCCTTGTTCCTTGATTATTTGTTGCTAGGCCAGCAAGCCATACTGAAATCAACATCTGGAAACAGCATCTCGTATTTGGATGATATCAATGGAGGGGAAATGATCGACAGAGACAAAGGAACTCACCCGGGCAAATGAGATCTCTCCCCAAGCAGTTGAAGTCGGAGTCATTCAGTCGTGCTGCAAGTTCTGGTACGGAAGCCGGCCTTGTGAGTCAGGGCGGCTGGGCGGGTAGGTTTTCGTCAATTCCGGACTACCGAACAGAGAAGGACAATCACTGACATCCAGTGCAGCCTCCGGTGTCGATCCCCCCTATCCGTACAATGGCTTGCCTTAAATCTTGGGGCTCGCAGGCCCCGTGGGTTCTGGCATGATAGACACATGTCAGATGGGGCGGGGAGCGCTAGCAGGGCTACATAACTTCGCTGATCTTGATCGCCCGAATAACCAAGGGCTTGTGGCGCTGTGAGGTTGAGATGTGGGTTATCGAATCATTTACTTATCAACACGTCCAGTAGCCTAGTGATCGACCATGGCCATTTCTTGTTTGATGCGGAAATTTTGTGGTCGATTCGGTACTTCCTACAGGGTAGATACTCTACAGCTAGACCGCAAAGGCCAGTAGTGTAACGGTGCCTAGGTGCAAGTAGCCGATCACCAGAAAATCTCGGGAGCCAGATAGGTACACAGACATGATAGCGGTAGGTTCCCGCTAAACAAAGCCGAGTTTCGTATCCTGATTTAGCTACCGAGGCCGAGTCTATCAATTTACTCCAAGATTTCCAGTATCTGGTTGTGATCACAAGTGCAGGCTTTGGGCTCAGTCCTCTCAGTCAACCAGCGACATGGGCATCATTGGATTGTGCTGGGCAAAGCGGAATTGTCTGACACCTCTCCATAAATTACGGATTACCCCTTGACTAGTTAGGTAAGGCAGGGCGTTTAAAAGGATGCTCTCACTTTGAATGCGAGTTCAGTGACTTCAGTCCCGTCTAGACCAGACCCGCACATGGATCGGGATAGCCTAGATAGCCTAGCTACTTAGATCCAAAAACTACAAGGGTGTCATCGGATTGGGCCGACCACCAAGGTGGGTGGGAAAGTCGCTTAAAGGCTAGCTGCCGATCCATCAGCTCACACGGGCAAACAAGAGCTTCCAGCTTCATCGGTGGCGGCAAATTAAACGAGCCTACCAAGATAGGTCGTGTACTGTATCTGTGCCTGGGCGAGCCCTGTCGCAAATCCTGGGCGGCGACTAATCAGTAAAGGATCTGCGAAATTGGGTTGCTTGATGTGCAGTACGGAGCAAGGTAAGCTAGTAAGGCATGATGAACAGCAATTATAGACTAGATGCCGCAAAGCAGGTGATCGTGGCCCATCGACAGGCATACGGTACTTATGATCAGGAAAAAATCGAAATGTCAATCTCGTTCTTTTGTGTTAAGGAAACTCCCTGATAAAGCACGTCTACGTGCGCTCTCATATCACAGACAAAGTGTCTAGATGTAATTGAGCTATACAACCAACCCACAGAAGAAGACGGACGTAGAAGTTGATTGAGACAGGCCCCCGTTCCAACAGTTGGCACGGTGTGGCAAGAAGCGCCAGTTCCTTTCACACGCATGTGTATTATTCAAACGAGCGCATCATATGCTTGAGTCAAGTTTGTAGGCGTAGGTAACGAACGAGACCAGGATTGCAAATTGGAGATCCACGACGGTACCTCAAAAGGATCAGTGCATCTGCTGACAATGTATGTATGGATGCCCTCAAGTTGCGGCTGAGGTTCTGAACAGCTTGGCGAGATGACATGTGTAAGCGGCTAGTGTGACAAAGTAGTCGCTTGGTTCATTTTAACTCGGGCTCAGAGATTTGTGTAGATGATATCGGGCGCTATCGTGCATCGGACGCAACATCCAGTACGTCGTCAGGCGGGCTAACCTAAGACAGGATTGAGACGCGCATGCGGCCAGTTGAGTCGGTCTGTCTCTGTTGGGTGAAATGCAAAACGGAGATGATTCATCTCATATCAATGCTGGTGTCTGATGTGGTTCATTGTAAGTAGGATGATGGATCCAGACTTGCAGGAGACAAGGATAATGATGCACGAGTCCAAGTGAGGTGACAAAGTGTGGAACAGGAAGCCAGGGATGGATGACGAGAAGACGACATGAGAGTGAAGTCAAGCAAGGAAGTCGTTGAGAGAAGGGTCGTTGGACGAAATGAAAATGGGAGGAAATGCCCAGTTTGGAAAAACTTCCACCAAAACAACAAAGATGAGGGGAATCAGGGACAGGGGACAGTGCCTGACTTGGTGTTTCAGATGTGCGTCTCGGGCCCGACCGACCAACTTATTCTCTAATTGGACAAAGCATGATATGGTCCTGGGATCCCTAGTCCTTGGAACTGGAAGAGCATGCCCTGGCGCATGTTCATTGGTACAAGATCTGCACCGAGCCTCACTAGGAACACCCCTACAGGCTAGTACTAATTAGTGCACCCAACCTTACAAAGATGTTGACTCCCAGTCCGAGGTAAGGTAGATCTGGAGACGTTGTACGGGAGTACTCTGTACATATCCGTATACAATCATCGCGAAGAGATGCTTGCATAGAACCATCACTAAGGCCAATGTACATGAGTAGTACGACCAACAACAGATTTTCCTTGATGCTGACTCTAATTTGCGATCCAGGATAGTGCTTCAAGCAGCGTCATTCTACCAATACTGGTACCTTATCTGATATCCCAACAGCGGACAGAGTGGTCAAAATAACACGGAAAGGCGGGAACTTGATTGAGCCTTGATTCCCCGGGTTGGGTTCGTGCTGATTACCCAGTTGGTAAAGCAAGACGGATTGGGCCTTGTGTTTGACCTGATTCATACTCCAAGCGTCAAGCTCGTACGACTCGTCCAATATGAAAGACACCACGGATCTCCTTGTACAACAAAGCTGTTGTGAAGCAGAGAAACCGGACGGAATGTTCGAGAGGATATCGGAAGCTATTATGGCGGTACCTGTGCAGGAGCTTTCCACGACTCGCAGGCAATGAATTACCTCCACAAACCAAAGCAGATGAAGAATAAACCACAACAGATGGGGTTAATCTACGTCAACGAAATTTTCGAAACTTGGACCAACTCAGAAGTATCATCGGTGACAAGGCCAGATTCGAATTGGAAGTCAAATTTTTGCAAACATCGCTGCATCCACCCCAAGAATTTTGAAGTTCTTCCCAGGTCAAATCATCCCTTGCAGGTGACTCGCTCCAAAGTGAGCAAGCCGTGCATGTCTCTACGCGAAACAAACAGAATAACATAAGGAAGCGCGCTTAGAGGCAGCTAAGACAGGTACAAGAAACTAGACCTGAAAGGTCGAAAGGAAAATGAACTCTGTTATCTACGTATCTTGCTCTATTAATCGTATCTGAGGATGTCGAGGGTCCGATAACCTCATAGCCTGTGTCCCGCTCGCATTGTTGTGTGCCTTAATAAAGCCATATGCTGGCTGCTGCCATGTAAACATAGTTACGTTTTTATAAGTTGATAATGGTTAAGAGGGAGTGGTGGTTAATCCTGAGCTAGCCCAACAAACGAATTTGAGGGACTGATTAACAATCCTTTATCCGCGTACCGGTATGTCCACAGGTCAGAACCTTGACCTGGATCGTGGCGCATTTCCGATATCTAACGGCGCACAACAAGGGGTGCTAACGGTTTTCGAGAGGGTGGGGTTTGCCCAAAGGGTGGAGTACCGCTGGTCTCCTTGCTCATCTTTGCCCATAGGTTGACGACGATGGCTAGGATTGGATGGGTTCTGGCTATCTAACTCAAAGAAGCCTCACGTTTCCTTTCCTGCGTCGGACGAGATCAGTCTCAAGTTGTGGGCTTGTAAAGCTGTGGAATCCTTGTAGACCAGACGAATCTAACGGTTGCACACAGCACCGCCTAGTCAGGAGGGAGTGTTCCATTGGCCGTTCTTACGCTACCGAACACTAAGGTAGGTAGCTTGGCCTTCGACTAAAGCTGCAGAGAGATTCAAGTGGCCTGCCTAGTGAGCCACCACGACGAGAAAACCATGCCGCAACGTGCTTTTGACGACGGACCTGGCAAGTGTGGCTGCGTGGCGATGGGTTCAAGCCTTCAAGGATGAATTGGGAAAAGACCCCGCCCATCACTTGGTGACCATTGAGCAACGCTAATCTGTATTACTACCAGGCGCCTCGAGGCCCTGCAGAACGGTTGGGTATTAGATTGGATCGACTACAAAGAGGGTGCCAATTTTTCTCGACCAATGCATCATGACCAAACCTGGGCATCATTGTTGGCCCTGATCCTGGAAAGGCTGGCTACTAAGGCAAGCAGGCCTGGTAGCCTCCACGGGTTACTCTGACATCTGGCACTTTGCCATGAGTATGTAGGTATGCTTGAGAAAGGACTAGATCTGCAACAGCCTGAGACGGGTTTATGATGACGAAATATGATGCTGGGTTGCTACTGGACATCGTGAGCACCAGCTACCCGTTATACAGTTATTGACTTGTGATAGGATCGGGCAATTTATGAGCGGGGACTAGTGTCTGACAATGCCTCGTCTTGGCCAACTTCTCTTCATGCGTAATCGTTCAGCAGGTGGGAAATACACATGTAATATCTCCCTGTAACTTCGGTAAGCTGGGTTGGCAGGATGGGGATTTGCAAAGATGAAACGCGGAACCGCGACATGAAAGGGATGTAAGCCCACACACAAAGTAATACATTAGTACCTAGCTTGTTCAAACCCAGCGCCACATGAGATGAGGTCGGAAGGAGCGGCTGAAGGAACTTGGTCACAAGCTAATTGCAAAGCATCTTGGCCTAGACCCAAGCAAAACCCAGAGCCCAGGGCTGTTGCCAGGGTGGCTCGGGGCTCAACTACCTGCTTCTCTTTCTCTTATCTTCCCCTACCTTTCCCTGCCAATGCTCTACAAATATGTACGAATACCTGCCGAAGTCGGTCCATCACACCACAAGATGATGAGGTCCTCGCAGAAGCGAGATGCGGGTAGCAGCTAAATGCAGTAGGAGACTAGCCACGCCCAGGCCCATGGTACCTAAGGTACTGCCTGCCTTGGGGGATTTAGATTATATTAAGTAGGTATGGTAGGGAGAGAGAGGAATCGAGTTGCTTCAGACCAAAAACAACGCTACCTATTTCGTGGGAGACTTCTTCAATGGCCTTTGCAATTATTCGACCCTTCTATCCATGTAATGCCCCCCCGTCACACCCGAAACAATAGATCACAAGCCACAAGCATTTGAGCCTAGTATGTACTTTACCAGAGAGCAGAGAGCGGCTTAAACCTGGCTATGACGGGGACCGCGCTTCGTGCAACAGCTTTTACCCAAGATTTCTAGCCCGGTAGGTATTCTCAAAATTCGATCCATACTTTCATCCACTTCCTGTGCCTCGATTAGAGTCGCATCCTTGTGACACACGATCGGCTTGAGTCTGAAGCTTCATTTCAAACGAGGCCCACGACTTCGATTGCACCATATCAATCGAAACCCATTGTTTACATCCGATACAGAAGCTGCGCTACGACCTGACTCACTCAACATGACCTGTTTCGAATTTCTACTACGGCCAAGTCCCTACCTCACCCTGAATTCTTAGTAGCAAACCTCGAAGACAAAAGCGAAGCAAAATCACCAGCAATCGCACAACAGGGAATACGAAGGTTGAGGAAAACTTGGTATCCAAAGTACATACGTATTTGATCAAGCTCTGCAGACCCTACCACTAGCCTAACTGCATTGAATTAAGCTGATGCGCTAAAGACTAACATCCAAATTATTGTTTTTCCTGCCACAAGTGTCTGGCGTATGTACCTACATTTCAGGACCCTACCTAGGTAGGTAGGTATCAAGCCACTCGTGGGGCTTCCACCAGCCCACCTTCCGCATAACGACACGATTGATGGCTTTCCAATTACCGCCCAACTACCGATTCGAGGTAACATGTCTTGCCCAGCCCGCCCGTGTATCATATCGAGGCTGAAAGCCTTGTTTGGACAGGAAGCCCAGAGGCTGCAGCAGCTCGGACACTTTGCCTCGGCGCTCGTGTCGTTAGCTCGTAGCTGCAGCCTGGGGTAAGGTTCAGAGTCACTCGGTTCAAAGAAAGCTTATTAACAAGAGTCCTTGGGTAAGAATGTCTGCAGCATCTTGTGCCTTGTCGATCTTCAGCATAGCTTTCGAGAACATCAAGCTGCGAAAACAAAAGGGGGGAGAAGAAAGACTATTCCATTGGGCTTGACTAATAACGTACTTCTAACTACCACATACGATGTTGTATCTGGATATGTGTTGACGAAGTTGGTAGTTCCTCTACCAGTATTATTTCTCGCACCGCAATCTACCTACACACCTCCTTCATCACGTTGTGCACGCCCCTCCCTGGTTCCCGATGCCACTCACTCCACTTCTTATGATCTATTCATCCCTAACTTGTACCCTTTTTGGTCCCTCCATCCTATCTTCTTGTTGGCTGCTCGAAACCCCAGAAGCATGCACGACGCACGTTCAATTCGATGGGACTGTCTGGGTTTTCTATCTCCATGGCAGCAATCATCCCAGCCCTGGACCCCCTCAGCCACTTCTTTGGTCTACCTCTGCCACTGCCCCTACAATACCGACCCCTGTTTTCTGAGTTAACTACCTTTTTTAGTGTTTTGTCTTGTCCCTACCATGTGTCCCGAAATCTGTCAAATCTCTTCTGATACACGCTTTTATCCTTAACTTTCAAAGGCTGCCATGTTGGTTGGTATCCGTACTTGACAGGATGATCCAGAGGATAGCCGTTCTTTCTGCTGGAACGATATTCGCTCTAGCCCTTGACTTAAATGTCTAATGCCGGGCTGTTTTGGCCAGATGGAGGTTTGAACCCGTGCTTTGGCGCATGTCATGGTCGTTCGGCCGTTGAAGCTGATGGCCGTAGTCTCTTGTCCTTTGATCCCTAATCATCTTGTTAGTTTGAGCATACCCTGCTCGCGCAGGGCAAGTTCCCACAATGCAGCGTTTCCACTCTGTCTTGAACAGTCTTTGACTGTTAAATTACGACCCTGATGCGTCAAGATACGGACCGGCAGAGAGTGACTCGGCGGCCGGGGCTTGATGATGTGCGTCTAGGCAAGCAGGTGGGCGTGTGCGGGCGTGTGCGTGTACTTTCACTTTCCACCACTCACTCTTCCTCTCTCCACTCATGCCGAAGCTCACTCGAGCTGCTCAGCCCTCTTTTCTCTCTCTCTTTTTCCTTTCTCTCCTCCATCTTCTATCGAGGATCATCGACTATCTTCTCCTCTTTCTATTGTTTGGGCTTCCCTCCTATTCGTTCATTAAAAAACCTTGGTCCCTGAAGCCGTTGGTCTCCTGCCATAGCTCCCTGAAGCCGGCAAGCTACCCTCGTCTTATTCGCCTCAGTTGTCAGTGTTAAGCTAGCTTGGACAGGACGACCAACAACACAGAACAGCACGGAATATATCCTTGATTGAGGGTACTGTTCGACACATTCCTTTTTCTAAACTTACAGGACGGCTTTTCTTGGAGACTCCAATCATCGATGTCAACAACAACCTAGACGTACCCGTTCAGTTTTGAATAACAAGAGTGATTCACTGGGCAATACACCACGCTGGCTGGTACCTGCGTCTTGAGCTGCAATCCTTTGAAGCATCCTTACTCACTACTCCGTCGTTTACGACAACTTCGCTGAGCTTAAAGCTCCAATCTCTCACTTAACTTTCCCCTTCACTGCGGAACTTTCCATATTTGGGCCCTCTGTCCTTCATCTCGGCTCAATCCATTCACATCGATTCAACTTTGGTTTCTAGTCGTCTCTTGTCAGCCTTGGATCTTCTCCACTTCTCACACAAGCTTCCTACTAACTCGCACTCGTTGACAGCTTTTTCCTGCGCGTGCCCCCCATGTGTGCTATGTGGAAGAGCCATCCGTGACTGGTTCCAAATGAACTTGGCCCTGCTTGTCAACTGGTTTCATCAGCCCCGCTCACCTCGACCGCCACAACTCTGGAGCTGGCCGACATCTCCAGCTCGCCGCCTGTCACCTCTGGCCATCTTATACAAAGCTTGCATATCCACAGCCGAAATTGTACGCCGCTTCTTTCTGTTCTCCTCTTCTTCCTTCTTTGATATCACTTGCTTTACATTCTTGTCGTCTGTTTCTTCTCCCTTTTGTAACTCCAGTCCCCAGTTGAGACTTGTATTAGAGGAACCACGAGACAGTTACAGCCAAAACAGCAATATTTTTGGCAACCCTTTCCTTTCGATGTTGTTGTTTTGCTCCCTGATTTGCTTGATCCCTTGATCTGGCTGAATCGTACCGCCAGAGCTACCCAGATTCTCAAGCGTGGAGTGCAATCTTGTTGTATAACATCGTTGCCCACCTCCATTGCCCAGCACTCAGTTAACTGTTTCTTATCTGTTAAAAAAAGTCAATTGCAGCAAGCCCCAGCCTCCCAACAATACATACGCCTTCCATATCCACGCATTCACTCTTGCCGTACAAATGTCCCCACTGGCGTAGCCCAGCTACCATACAACGATGCTTACCGTCAAGCAGCCACCAACTTACGGCTACAAGTCCGTCCATGATCTCCCGACTCCGCCTTCAACCTCTCGATCTTCTCCCCCCTTGGCAAATCGAGAACCAGCAAGCAATTCTCTGCCTGTCGCCTACCGGGGACACAGTCCACCATCACAGCCCATGTCGGCTCCTCATCGTGGCCTGCCTCCGCCGGCAGCCATGACTCTTCCTCCCCAGCAGCCCCCAACGGCTGGTGCTCCTCCACCTACACATCTCCCACCCCATCCGCCTCCTCCGCCCCCGCCACAAGCATCCTTGGGCCCCTCTGGTCACCAGCAGAGAGATTCATGGGGCCAATTACCTGCTCCACCTCAGCAATGGCAAGGAGCAGAGGAATCCATGAGACATTGGCTACAGGCGAGGGCGGCAGAAGATAAGAGAAAGCAGGAAGAA
>JAAOAJ010000777.1:0-21034 GCA_013781345.1 Fusarium coicis | reverse complement strand
AAAAAAAAAAAAAAAAAAGTCAAAGATCTTTGCAAGGATGAAGAAGAGAAGTGGTGAGAGAGGAGCCAACTAACTTGAGAAACTACCTGAAAAGACAAGAACAAGGGTCCCGCTGCAAGTCTAAAAAGGACAACCTCGAATGTGCGCAAAGCTCACGACAGGCAAGGGAGGAAGGTAGGTTACAGGTAGGATGGTGGGCGGGTGAGATTGAGGATCTGGAACTGGCTGACTGCAAGCAAGGTAAATGTGGGGTTAATGCTTGGTTTCGTAGATCACTATCGACTTTTGGCCCGGTTTAGGCTTTGTTTTGTGGGTGTCGGCATGCAGGCATGATCACTTGAGATCCAATCGTCAGCATAGGCCAAAGAAGGGATCGATCGCGTGGCCAAGCTTCTCCTTGGGATTCCAGAGTCACACTACAGATTTCGACACCCGTGACGATGTACACACACCTTCCGACTCCTTCAAGGTACGGCAATCAACGTAAAGCTCAATATGGCACTTGCCTTATGCTCTCCTGTGTTGTGTTACATGAAGTTGCTCAGTCAAATCCATTTTCAGAAACTGAAGACTATTCCTGGGATAATGGCTGGCTACATGAAACGTTGTACATCTTCACTTCTCTGTTTCTCCAATGTCTACTGGCCTGCTATGCAATTAGATCCTGTCATCCTTGTTGCCGCTCGAGATAGCGAGATCCGTAGCCTGCGAGGCATGCATTTCACACATGTGACCATCCAAAAGACTTTGTGATTGGGAAGACGGTTCCTCGTACAACCATTCGAGTCTGCTCTTAAAAGGCTACGGATGACTAATAACAAACGACATGACGCATCGATCTGAAGTTCAGGGACGATTTCCAAGTAAATAGACTGAATTTGTAGACTACCTAATGTGCGATCAAGAAATGAATGAAGGGGTGGATGAATGTACGCAAGATGCAGGGCTGCTCAACCCGGCGGTTGAGAATGTTGGCTCATCAACCATGTATCCTTTGCTGGGGAGTTTCGTCAATACCCGATTTCCAAACCTTGGGCTTCATGATGGGAGTGTCATGTCAGCTGCCGCGTCAACGCAGTGTCTTTGAAGGTTGTAGCAACTTGTGTCAACTTGCTCGCCCCAATGAAGCCCCTGATTCCATCCACCAAGTCGATCAGTAGGACACCGGAGCTGACCTTAACGTAGGCCGGTAACTCCCACTGTTCCATCTGCCACTGCACCACGATCCTCGGCCAACGTGGGCTGCTATTTGTAACAGGCTTGCCGTTCGCGACATGGTGTTGAGACTAGGGTTACCAGCAACATAACTCCTGAAATGCCCCCCCCTGTTGCCTCCCCAGAAGCTATCTCCGACAGGTAGGAGCAGACTCAAAAGACCAGAGCAAACGTCCGTGCAAATTAAAAGAAAGCAAAGAAAAATACGATGAAGGAAATGCCTGCTAGGGGATCGAGCTGAGCCGCTTCGACGGAAAGGTGAGCCATAGCGAGATGTGGACCCAAATTCAGCTCCAGGGGCGAATTTTGTATTATCGACACCATGGCATGTGGCATTCCGAGGTAAGGCTATTTTGCGAGTAGCAATGATAGCCCCACAGGTTCGGTACACCCAGAAATGGGAGTACCGGACATGCCGTTCAGGAAGGTCTCCTGAAGGTATCGTAGTCGCTCAAAGGACGAAACCCGAAGGTTTATCTATTGTGCAACTTTTCAACCATCAAGAGATACCCGAGCCATGCGTAAAGTCGTGAATTCGCCAAAAGATACGTCGAAGAACAAGATAGAGCAAAGGCATAGAAAATAGGCGTGACCGATCCGCGCTCCAACATTCGACCGCGATCAATAAGCAGAATGATGACCAGCAGAATCATTCAGCTGTTCAAAAGACTTGCATCCGGGTGTCGATGTTGGGTGTGAATCGCCAGTATCGGTAGCCATGAGTGAGAATCCCAAAAAGAGAGGAGTGATCGGTTTAGAAATCATTTCGGCCGATAGCTGCCCGAGGCATATCCCGCTCCCTTTGAAGCTGAGCGAAGCCTGTTTATCGTCCACTGAGTCAGCCATAGTTGTCAGCAAATCTCCCTTCGGCCAGCGGTACAAAAACACACTACACGCGCGAAGGAAAAAAGATTCCTTACGAGGGACTAGAAAAATAGGCGTTACTTATCACTCACATCCTGTCGCTTCCACCGATGGCACGGTTGGTGTCGGGAGTATCGACGCCAGCACCGGAGCCTCGCTCAAGCATCTTGCGACGAGTGCTGGGGATGGCATTTGGCTTAGCAGCAGACTGGCCGGCAGTAGCGGCATTGGTACGGCTGGCACGAGCCTTTTCCTCGTCTTCAGGGTTGGCCTGACCGGCAGCCTGTGCGATAGCCTGCGCGTTCTTCTGGTACTTGTAGACTGTCCAGTCGAAAACATAATCGTACTGGAAACCCTCGCGAACAAAAAGGTCGCGGAAGATCTTGCGGAGGTAGCTGTAATCAGGCTTGTCGTCGAATCGAAGAGATCGAGTGTAGTTGAGGTAGATTGCGAACTCATTGGGGAATCCACGGCAGAGAACCTCAGTAGGGGTGGTCATCTTCTTTTCCATGATACGGTCGTACTTCTGCTTCTTGGTGGCGGCTTTCAAGCCCTGCCAAGGGAGAGAGCCACGGCAGAAATAGAGCATAACGTAACCGAGGGACTCCATATCATCACGTCGTGATTGCTCGACACCCAAGTGAGTGTTGATGGAGGCATAGCGCGCAGTACCTGTCAGATTCTTGTTCTCTCTGTAGGGGATGTGGAAGTGAGTCTTGGGGTCGCGATACTTCTTGGCAAGACCGAAATCGATAACGTTGACTTGGTTGCCTCTTTTGCCAATACCCATGAGGAAGTTGTCCGGCTTGATATCTCGGTGAATGAAAGACTTGGCGTGGATGTATTCGATTCGAGAAATGAGCTGATCTGCCAGGAGAAGAACCGTCTTCAAGGAAAACTTTCGATTACAAAAGTTGAAGAGATCCTCCAGACTGGGGCCGAGAAGATCAAGAACCATGGCATTGTAGTCGCACTCAGTACCAAACCAACGAACAAACGGGATTCCAACGCCACCAGCAAGAGACTTGTATACACGGGCCTCATACTCCAGTTGCGGGTGCTTGGCTTTGACGGACTCGAGTTTGATGGCAATCTCCTCACCTGAGATGATATTGGTGCCCAGGTAGATATCGCCGAAAGAACCTGAACCGATCTTTCGACCGATACGGTACTTATTACCGACGCGAAGATCCTGCCCAACAGGGTTAGCCAATGCTGCAATGATGTTCACCGTCTCTCCCCAAGCCCCGGTACATTGGGACCGATCAAAAAGGGCCTACGGTGCCAAAAGATGATTGACATCGTTTTGGAGGTGTTGTGCACCGAAGCCTGAATCGAGACACTGGGGACGGCGAACGTACCATGGTCGTCATGATGAAAGTTGATGGTTTTCTGTTCAGTACGAATAGAAACTGATAGATAAGTGTGCAATTTTGTGTGATCCGCAAGCCTTCGTTGGCTATATGGGGAGTCAGCAACGTTCAGGTTCGGTTGAAAAGTAGATGAATGAAAGCAAATGAGAAAGGGCGGCAATGCATGCAATGAGAGGGGCAAAACTGGGTCGGAGAAGAATCAGGCTTGGGGGCGGTGGACAACGCCACAAGGCAAATCCGACGCACTCGACGTAAGAGCGACTCGCCCGACAAGGAGTATTAAGAAAAGCCCGCGTAGGCGTGAGTCGGTGCATCCGAATGACAGAAAATCACGAGACCAACGAGCCGGTTGATACAAATCCCAACAAAAACACACTTCGGTGTAGGAAAAATGATCAGCTAACGTACCTGCAAGGGAATCGTGTGCGTTTAGAGGCGGTCAAAACGCGTGCAGGCTAATCTTTGGGAGGTGACAGCGTCGGTTAGGTGAGATTCAGGGCAAGTTACGAGTTAAAAACTCGGTCAGGATTCTCGAGGACTATGTGGCTCTGTAATTCCTGAGGTTCTTGTTGAAGCTGTAAGAAAGGACTAGAGAATCTCAACAGCTGTGGCAGACGTAAAGTCGCGAGGTCGTCGTCGAGATGACAGTGGGTGTAGGTTGGTAGTTAGATGTTAGGAGAAGAGATGGCGGAAGGGCGTCGTGGGGTGGAAGAAGGGAATGGGAGAAAATGGCAGGCCGAGGAGGAGAAATGGGAATGAATGTGGAAGGGGGCGGGTAAGAAAGAGCAAGTGAATAAGAAAAGTGGAGAATGGGGAGAGCGAGGCCTGAGGGTGAGTGAAAAGCTGCCCAGGCTGCCCAGCGCAGCCCATCATTTGGTGAAGGGGGAAGGGAATTTGTCTGAAGGGCGGGTGGCGGGTGATCCTAGCTGGAGGCTCCCAGCATGGATGGACAGGAAGCAGAGCCTATGAATGGGCCCTGACGCGCCCTTCGACCGCCATATTAGGCGCTTCTCACTGGATCAGCCACAACTTAGCGGTCCGTTTCCAGGGGGCTCGGCGTCTACTGGACAAGCGCACGGCGCACTCCCCCTCCCCAGCGCGACGGGGCCGCTCACTGGCTCACACCTCCATTCAGTCTTCACCGTCTAGGACTGTTCAAGGGCAGGTCCCCCTTCGTCTTCTGGACCTGAATGCGGCCCAAAGTGGGGGATGGGGCTACAATTGGCAGGCCAAGACAGTGGAAATAAGACCAGTTACAGACAGGGCGCAGAGTCAAGGCTCAGAAGTGCATGAATCGAAGTCTCACTAACACGTACAAAGACAGCTCCGGATGTTTCATGATGAATCAATCATTCAAGCTGTTTGCTTCTCTCTTGATGTTTGCATGACCTCGGTACACGTCTTCTAGTTACCGTCCATCACTGGCAACATAGTCCAGCCGGGGGTCGCCCAAGTATCAGACCAAAAAATCTCTCAGCACTGACCTACTTAGGTACATGTATGCAGTACATCGTAATTCAATAGGTAGGTGCCTTATGTTCGGGTCTCCGATTCGGCTGTTTCTTGAATCATGTTGCAATCGGGTAACTACCACGGATAATGCTCTGTATCAGCATCCTGACATCCATCCCATGATCCCCACACATTGAGGGTTGCCCTCTACATACTAAGCTAGGCCATCCGCATCGCAAATGTCAGTAGCTGCCCTTGCAATGACGATCTGGACAAGGCCTGCCGATCACAGCACCGCCCGGCAATTTACACAATATGTTCCAAGATCACGACGATGTTTAGAATGTATCATATGCTTTCAATGACAGACGTCTCGTGGATGTGTTTTCTTCGAACCGCTCAGATGAGTAATCTGATTCAACAATTTAGGTCTATGGAAAATGACTTCATGGGAGTGCAAATAGGTAGCCTACCTGTTAGTTACATTGATGAATATTGCTGTTACTTATAATATCAGTCTTGCCGTGCTTGATTCCATGAGGTGATATATATACGTGGACTATTGTTGAATGCTGTCCATATTTAATTCATGGTGGAAAGAATGGCAAAGGAAAACGTGACGACTGCCCAATCTTCTTGATCCGCGTATTTCGTTGTTTGCTTATTCTGACCGGCCTCAATATTCTGCTTTGAAAGCCTGATACGTATGTAAAACAACGAATTACACAGCTCCGGCTCAGCCTCCCCGGTGAGGGGTGCAAGCGAGCGAGCGAGCGAGCTGTAACCGGGCGGTAAGAGAGGTGATTATAGCTCAGAGATAATTTGAATTATTGGCGAACCTGCATGGATTCCCTTGATTTGTCTCGTAGCATCAAGCATGTTCTGCCCTCTCTTATGTGGTAACTAGGTATCATACTATATGACAGAGAAATGGAGAGACGGTTCGGAGCAAACCGATCAACCACACAGCAGGCGGCATCTCCGCTAGAGG
The DNA here is from genome assembly GCA_013781345.1 of Fusarium coicis. NCBI lineage: Eukaryota > Fungi > Ascomycota > Sordariomycetes > Hypocreales > Nectriaceae > Fusarium > Fusarium coicis. The sequence continues at coordinate 15,139 of JAAOAJ010000777.1, read as the reverse complement.
CAAAGAATTCTTCTAGCGCCTTAACCTAGTCATGGAAGAGATCTTTAGTCTTCTCTTACTCGATGCACCGAGTGAGAGAAGGCTAAGCCGAGAATAAAATATCAAAACAGCTTCTATCATGAAGCATACGAGACTGAGAAATATATGGCTGTATTGGTAGTCAAGTTGTTGGACTTGTACAGCCAGGTAACATTGAAATGATGGAGTTTAGCTTCCGATCTTTTGTCTGTTTCAACCTCATGTAAAGCTGAGATATTGTCGGTCCGTTATTTACCTTCAGAGCCGACCATTCGTGACCATACCCCAATGCTCACCGACTTATCATTCAACAAATCCATATCACACATTATTTAATTCATGCTTGTCTTTTGCAAAGGGCGCTACGTGCATGGCTTTTCAGGGTGTTTGCATTCAGAATGTCACGAGAACTGACTTGCAGCGCCTCTCACTCAATACGTCAATATCACGGTGAATAGGTACGCTTCCAAAGCTCACATGATGGATGGCTCACTCAGACTTGGTGCTGTTCCGTAAAGCCCGGCTGATTACAGCAGTGCGAGTCTCAACTGATAATTAAGGAGCGGCGCTGTATAATCTGTCTCACCTGTCCACCAGCTGCGTGCATCGAGATGCCAGGGTCTATGATGGCTTGCAGGATGTCAGTGAGCTGAAAATAGCTGCACTGTGCTGTTATAGGTAAGTAATTAGTTATATGGTGCGACTATCCAACGCGCCCCCTGTGACAATCACCATCTCGCTCCGCTTCTTTGGCCCCAGAACTACAAGAGCTTCTTCGTGGCATGCCCGTTTGAATTCCCAAGATTGAATGCGTCTCCATTCACTACTTGAGTTTGTACGCCCGGCGTTCAAAGTGAAACACATTGAGAGTGGCAGGCACAGGTAACCTAGACGCCGCCAGAGGAACCGGGCTTTTGACAGCAGATGAATCAGGTTTGGCCAACATAGCCCTCCAATCGATCCGCTCTCCAGTTCTTGAAGGCATAACTAAACACTTCATCATCATCCGCAGAAGTAGTTGAGTCTCCTGCAATCTAACCAAAATAATACCAAGGCAATATTCTCAGCCTGGCAGGCGGTAGTGAGGTTCTTCTGTGCACAGGTCACAATTTGCAGCTTCCTGTTATGTATATCAAGGTCCTAGGTATATCTACCTACGAGACAAGAACTTACTTTCATCGCTGTGCCGAAAAGGTCAACATGTGTCTAATTGTGAATACTCTTGGCTTCAGTTCGCTATTCAATATAACCGAGCTTGTTGTACATAAGGTACCCATGGTTATTGAGTTCAACAGCAAAGGGCCAGCCAGATCTGGTCTCATGACGCAATGCCTGTTGTCAACTCATGATGACACCCAGCACATAACTTAATTCTTCTTATCGATAGGGGTAGTCTACTGAGCAATTATTTGGATACTCTTATTTCTCAGAAGGATCCTATTTTCTCTCTCATTAACTAAATTGCATGCATCATCTATTTACTGATCAAACCGAGCACTGGTTTATGAGTGAAGCTGTAAAATCGCTCTGTGGTTATGTAAAAGTCAAGAAGTATGTTTAAATTCTGTTACAGCTGGTACGGATTCACAGCTTTGAGTTCGCCCAATGGAAGATACAAGAAAGGCAGCTCTACGCCTTCTATCAATAATTTTATGATATGATATGTTGTCCTTTGCATCACAACTGACCGCCTTTGATAGCTGCAAGTTTATGTCTGTAGAAGTCGTATTTTAGATGAGGTGCTTCGTGTTTATAACGAAGGAGACAAATGCCTCAGACGACCTTAGGAGCCAAGGTTACGCTCTCCTGTTTTCGCTAATCATAAAGGCATGAACGCATATGAAATTCGTTGTCCCATGGCTAACTAAATGGCACAAAAGTAAACCAAATTTCAAGGAAGCTATATAGACAAAACCGTTTAGTATCCTGGTGCACTGGGTCCCTGTGGTGTATGTCCGGATTCCGAAGCACCTCTGTACTGAGGGGCCAAGTGAGGTACATGGAAGTGGTGGCCTTGGGGGGGATACTGGCCTGGTGCCTGCTGCATCGGTTGTCCCTGTTGTCCTTGCAAACCGTTGGAGCCCGGTCGATATGATGCCGATTGTCCTGATTGTCCTTGAAGATATGGTGCCAACGTGCTTTCCAATACCTGGCCCGTCTTCTTCAGCCATTTATCTGCGGAGCTGCTGCCGAATAATTTCCCTCCACCACCAGCAAGCTTTCCAAGGCCAGGCCGTGGTGGCAGCGCAGGAGGAGGTGCGAAATATGTTTGTGGTGGACGGGGATAGTTGGCAGGGTTATAACCAGCAGGACCTGCACCGAAACCTGATGTGGGAGCGAAGCCTTGCGAGGAAGATGGCCTGGGAGGGAGCGCTGGGGGTTGTAGGCTGTTTCCCGGGTGATTTGGCAAGGGGGGACTTGTAGTCGGAGCGTAGGTAGGTTGGGCAGAATACTGAGGCTGAGGAGGACAAGGCCCGGTTGGAGATGGTTGATAAATCATGGGATTTGCTGGTCCAGATTGTTGTGATCCAGCTCCAAAGCTAGTGTCCGGAGCCGCATATGGAGGTGGGGGTGATTGTGGGATCACTGTCGGCGCCGGTGTACCATATGGTCTCGTGTTCGGTTGTTGTGCAGGTATTTGTTGTACATTGGGCCCGGGAGCAACTGGTTGTTGATAAAGTGTCGGTGGATGAGCGGATGCTTGATTTAAAGTGTTTTGTACTGGTTCTATTGGAGTTGAATAAGTTGGCTGCTGCACACCATAGTTGAACTGAGCCGGAGTGGATTGTGACGAGTTACTGGCCGAAGTGGGCATAACAGATGCCGGGGCTTGTGCAACGGCTGTGTTGGCATGGCTTAATCCAAAGTTATGTGCTTGAACCGGAGTAGCAAATTGCGGCTGTGCAAATGGCACTCCAGTATGATGAGATGGACCTGGTGATGCCACTGATGAAGGTGCCTGGGCATACGTCGGGACAGCAACGTGAGCAGCATATTGTGGCTGAGTGAAGGGAATTCCAGCATTCGTCGCAGGAGTTGCTGGCGAAGAAACGACTGAGGATGACTGGACTGAGGGGGTCACAGGGGAGGGAAGATAGGTCGACGTAGATGGAGGCATCGGTTGAGCTGGAGCAGCGTTAGGGATGCCATACTGTGGTTGCGGCTGTGGTTCTGATTGTTGCGTCTGAGGCTTCGGGGAGGTAGGAAGACTGGTAACCGGCTTTGGTAGGGTGGCACCCGAAGCTGGAGGGTTTGGAGTGTGGTTCGGAGATGTTGTCGAGGTGATTTGGTGGGAAACTGTCCCGGGCGATTGCTGTTCCGGGGGGCTTGGAGGTGATGCAAGAGGGACATTCTGATTAGGGGACGAAGTGGCAGGATGTGTATTGGATGTTAGTACAGGTGAAGCAGGAGGCTGAGTTGAATGTGGTCTATATGGTCGATATGCATTTAGAGCCGTTGGGGACTGCGAGCCGGTCCTATCAGGCCGGCCTAAAGGCTTGAGTTCCGAATCAGATGAAGCCTGGGCCACTGGAGGAACATACGCCTTGAAGGCAGGAGGGGAAGTTGCATTGGCAGGACGATGGGCAAGCTTCAACGGAGCAGGATAGAAGGCACAGTCCTCATTTTTGAGGTCTGGGCTTGAAGGGTTGGTGGACGTCCGTGTGCCATGAGGAATCTCTGGGGGGCTGTCATTGCTATCGCCAGGATAGGGTCTGTACACAGGCTCCGATGGCTGGCGGTTGTCTGTCTGAGGTCGTTGCGTCTCTTTTGGCTTATCATCCGAAGATTCGGGTCCGAAGTATGCCCAGGGATTGGCCATGACAGATTGGGGTGCAGTGGGTGTATCTTTGCTTGGCTTGTTCTGGTCCTCTTGGCCTTGTTCTGTTGGTTTGGACGCACCCGGAGAATGGAGGGACGACGGGCCATTATGAGAAGTCCTAGATTGATTTCCATCTTGACCATGCTGCGGAAGCACTGGCTCGCCGCTCATCTCGAACACGGGTGTTCCATCTGGCCTATGATGAGATGGGGCATCACCGGGACGTCCTGGCTCGCTGTCGAGCTCAGCGACGAATAGGGGAGGCGGATGATTGCCGCCGTAATAAGGGGTTCGGACCATATTTCCAGCAGCAATATACAGTGCTCTTATCCAAGACGATTATGTGGTGAGATGACGTGTATTCTAGATTGAAAGAAAGGGCCAGATGTTAACTTGGGGCTGTGAAAGAGTTGGGTGAAAGGGAGGCTCTAACGCCCTGCGGACTGCCTCGACAAGATGACTGAGTGCCTTGCACTTGACGTGAGTTACGTGCCTTAGTAACTAGTGCAATTGCCTGAAAGGGACATAGTACTGTCGTCTTCATTTCTCTTGTTCTTGTAGCATTGAACCCTGGTCTCAGATAGGCGGTACATACTAAAAATGGCACCCGCATTCCAGTCCAGTGACATGCTGTTCACCCAGCTGAAAGACCGTATGTGCCTTGGCTTTGGTGGGAATTGGTCTCGGGCTGAAGCTAAGCCACTATACTGCTCATGACAGGGATGTTGTGTCGAATCCTTGGTTTGGCTGAAGAGAAGCTTCTTTCGAAGGTTCGGTTCTTGGCAGATTCACTATCACCGGTAATCTAATCTAAACGACACATACTTCAACTAGTTATGATCTTCGACTCAATTCCTCGCTGAGACTACCAACGCACAGTGCAATGGCCTTCGTGGAGGCGACGCTCCTTTCTGTTCTGCTGTAGGCAACTGTATCGGGTGCCGTGGTGATGGGGACTGCTACGGCTAAACACCCTCCTGTGAACACAATTTTTGCACTGATTTAGGCAATTGGCCTTGGGAGGAGGCTTTCAAATGCGTCGCCGAGATCTCAGGCTTTCGACACTTTGCATCAGCGATTGAACTGTTTGTGTGTACAGAATCAAGCATTCAAATATGCCACAACATCCATACATGGAAAGAGAAGGTATTTCACCCATCATTGCACATAGCTTAAAATTCCTTCTTCCATCAACGCCTATAGACATTATATACAGAGTAGAGATAGGGGCATCAGTGCCAAGTTCGCTTTGGACTATAATACAGTGGCTTTTAAGGTGTTAATATTCATTTTACCTTACTTGATAAAAGTCACTTGGCATTTCACTTATTTGATAACATTTCACTTGGTGGCTGATCTCCCAATGACCAGTGCTCTCCCACTTAGGCCGATGCGACTCCATGAAAGCGCGCACTCATGGAACTCGAGATCGTCTGAGCTAAAAACCTAGGATTATTCAGTTCTTTCTCTAATTCTGGCTCATATGTCAGCTGTCATACTGAGTCCAGGCTCAGCGCAAGATTATATCTGAAAAGTGAAGAAGAAATAAGACCTAAGAATCCGAGTACTGGCAACAGGGCCCTTCTAGCCATGTGCTCTCCAGAGTAGCCTCAGGTCTCACAACCTTGATGAATGCAGTTCCTTCTACCTGTGTCAGTTTCCTCAGGAGAGTACCAACGGTCATCGGACTCAAGTAGCTACATGAAATGTGCTCCCTCTGCGCTAGAGTGCGAATATGTGAGAATAAAGAGACAAAATTGGCATGGTACAATATTGCATACTTGAGATACATCTTCCCTTGAGGCAGGGAGCATGAGGGTTATTCTCCTCACAGATGAACGTCTTTCTCAACACAGCGTTACAAGACGCTATATTATAATATGTCAAAAGAATCAAAGCATTAATGGGCAAAGGCAATATAGAATTTTCTTTCCAACGATAAATACACAGTATTGTGATAAAGGTGGCTTTGACCGATACCGAAGCACTAAATCATCCTTTCTTTCTTCTTCCATTTCCATACACAATTAATCCATTCTCCAGCTGAACCAACTGCTGCTATGATCCAACAAGCCTATGTTGTGTTCCTAATATTCACAACGGCAGCTAGTTACACGTGCAGCTCACATTCCCGTGAAACTTGTACCTTGCTTTGTAGCATTAATATACAGGAGCCACTAGATGACAACAAGGCTTCAAGCTCCGGCACCTTCGCCAAAACAAAGCTTGCGAGAAAAGCTAGCATAACAGTGAGCTTTGATAAAACAATATTGATGCGAGAGAAAGTGGTAAGGCAACCGCAGCAACTCAAGAGAAGAAAATGGTGGAGTAAATAAGAGAGAAGACACCTCCATCGGATGCCATCGCAGAATGGTATCGTTGAATATGAGACGAACGAACAATGAGAGAACCAATCTCTAATATCGATGATGCAGCTGGGGGTGTTTAAAAGCAAAAAGGACAGTGGTTTGGTTTTGGGTTTGATAAAAAACAAGGCCGAATAGTCCAAGGATTGGTTTTATTCGTCGTCTTCCTTCGCACCACGTCGCATGCGTTCATTCCATCGCCTCTTACCAGCACGGGTTTCGTAATGAGGGGCAACAGTTTTGACATCTTGCATGACACTCTCGATAGCAGCACGGGTCTTGTTACGGTAGCAGTCCACTTTGTACAAGTTGTTAGTAATCAATTACCAAAGAGTGTTTGTGACAACTTACATGCTCGCTGCAAGAACACGGTCCGGCCCGCAAAGACTCGGCTCTGCAGCCAGGCCATGCGGTAGCCAAGATCATTAAGACGGACTTCCCTGCCCCGGGTCGACTTCCTCATTCGAGGAATGGCAATCTCGCCTGAGGATTCGCCCATGGGAACCTTGACCATCTCCTTGCCAGTCCTGTTAACACTGCGGCGGCTAGACTCACGACCTTCGGTCTCTTCGATGCCGTCATCATCATGATCTTCACCAAAAAAACGTGAGCCAGTAGCACTGGGGGGAGGACTTTGCATTTCCCGGGGAAAGTAGCTGCGAGGGAAGACACTGGCACCCTTGCGGAAGCTGTCGGGAATCTCATTAGTATCGACGCCCTCAAGGGTGACCCTGACCCGGAGACGAGATCCGCGAACGTTGTCCTCGACAAGGATAAACTTTCGCTTCTTAGCTTCAGGGATATCCGGGAATAGATCGTCAGGCTCATCAGCATTGGCTTTGCTGTGGCGCTTGGCTGGGACAGCGCCCCCAGAGTGAGGAGCCATATGAGACATTGGCGCACTAGTGGGATAAGGCTGATTATTGTACCCAGTAAAGACATGGGCTGGTCTCACATCGTCATTATTTGGTGGGTTCTGACCGGTAGGGGCTTGGTGGTGATGATGTTCGTAGGAATTGCCATCGCCTATGAACATCTCTTGTTAGCTTGTCTCCAAATACAAATTCAGTTCGTGAGTGCTTATGATGACATGGCGTTGATAGGATGAGCAGCAGCGGCAGCAAATGCAAAACATGACCAAACTCAGAGTATCTAGCTTCAGGAATCAAAGCAGAACGAAGGGGTAAGGCTTGCAAGGTTGATCTAAGTTAGGCAACCCCAAGACAAACGGTAACTTTTAAAGCCAATTGGCAGATTGAACTCGTCTAAGAGTCGCGAAAACCCAGCAGCAAATCAAACAACTAACAGTAGCAGCAGCAACTGTGCAGGCGCGACTTTATGGTAATATACAGAACTGTGCCAATCAACAAATAAAGAGCTCCTCATAATCCCTCGAAAGCCACTGCGGCATGCTGTATAGATATAAGTAACATCCGCCCATGTCATCTTTGACAGGCAGTGAAATGACAAAGAAAGGAGATGACAAACCCATTTCCCAAACTTTCGAACCGCGAACCGAAACAATGGAGATAATAAAGACGTAGACACAGCCGCTACGGCGGAGGAACAGATTTTGTAAGACAGTAAGGAAAAAACAATGTGCGTTTGGTATCAATTAATCAACACAACGTTGGTCAAGCAGAGCTTTTGATGATGCGGTGCGGTGCGATGAGTTGAGGGGTAGCGAAGGGGCAAGGCAGACGGGAGCGTGGAGGCTAAAAGGCCATGTGTAAACGCCGACACGAGTGTCGTTTAAATCAATCACATCTGGTGGAACATACCAACTTCATCTCCTCCACTTTGTCCTGTACCGTCAGGGTGAGCTCCTGGTTGGTGGTGGTGCATTGGTTGACCCATGCTGCCGAGACCAGGTTTGCCCATTGCGGCGGGACCAGGTCCCATGGGCCCTGGACCTCCAGGCATCCCTGAAGGTCCGCTAGGGCCGGGCATGTGAGCCGCACCGGGATGCGGAGAAGCTTGAACCTGTTTGCGCTGGTTCATCTTTGCCATGCGTCGAACTCGCCTGCTGCGAAGTCGGGGATCTTGGTTGCTATTGCGCCAGCTGTCGACCGCTCGCTGGATAAGTCCTCGCTTGCCTCTGAGGGGGACATTGAGCTCGGCCAAAGCCCAGCCAACACGGTTGCAGTCAGTCTCGTACATCAGGCGGTTACCGCGGTATTGGTCCTTGGGGCAACATGCTCGGGGGTAGACGCAGTTCTCCTGCTTGAATTCTGGCGATAGTTCGTCAATGTTGACCGACTCAACATCACAGCGGATGGTGTACTCCATCTTGACCCTGTCCCTAGAGTACTCAAAGGCTATCCACTGTACACCATTACCGTCTTGTCGGACAACGAGAGGGGTTGTGGCAGGGATAGGTCCCGGCGCGGCACTGGGATTGACACCGGGCGTGGTGTTCCCTGGGCTCTGCAGCTGTCCGCCGTTTTGGGGGTGGTGAGCCTGCTGCATCGGAGATGACTGAGGCTTCTGGAGCTGCAGAGGCACCTGAGGCTCGATTTTGGGTCGAGGACTACCGGTCATTCCTGCGTGCGCATGTTGCGCAGCATGCTGCGTCATTTGGTTCTGGGGTGCGGTTTGAGACATCATCATAGTGGGCTGCGATGTCAGGGACTGTTGGGGGTGCGGCGCATGTTGCGCGTAAGGTGAGGCGGCAGCTTGGGGAGGCATAGTCTGATATTGATTCTGCGGCTGGTAGTACATAGATTGTTGAAGATGCTGCGATGGGGGTTGGCCATAGATGCTTCGGTGTTGATCATGTTGCGAGGGCGATGCGACTGAAGCAGGCGAGTTGGATTGAGGCGTATGATAGGACATTGGAGGGTAGGGAGGTCTCGGCATTTGAGCTGCGGCCATCATATCGGAGGTATCTATATTGCATAATGTAAGTGACTGTCTTGCAACGCGAAGTTCAAAAATGAGATGTTTTCAAGCCAGCAAGAACTTACCTGCGGATGTGTATCCGCTTGTGGCACCAGGTGTGCTGTAAGGGCTTGGATGGTTGTAGTAGTTGAGGTTGTCCTGATTGCTAGGCGCCTGAGCACTGGTTTGGTAACCTGGCGGAAGGGAATGCGTGGATGAGTACGCGCTTGGATGCTGCTGCTGTGGCGGTTGGTGAGGTTGAGTATGATGTTGCTGGTGAACCACACTCGGGGGTCGCGAGTGTTGCAAGTGTTGGGAAGGCGGATGACCCTGTTGCTGGTGCTGTGGATGATGCTGCATAGAGAGAAGACCCATTAGTCAGACATGGACGTGACGTGTTTAAAAAAAAATGAAGCTATAAGGCACGGGTCAAAGAAAGAAAATAGTGTAAAGTCAAGGACGCGTTGGTGTTTTATTTTCCCCTTGCCAGTACCCAGGTCTGGGGAGCTGGTTTAAGTGGATGTCCCCTGATGAGGACTGGGATTGCACGGGTGAGGCGGGCTAGGCTCGGAGTGGTAATAATGATAAAGCAACCCGGTTCTCGAGGGCCACAGCGAAAAACACGGGATGGAGGGTACCAGGGGGTGGCTATACCGCTTGGCTGGATGTGGTTGGAGAAGAGATTGGCAATTGGCACCTTCAAACTGTCCCCGTCTCGAAGGTTAAAGCTCGTGTGCCAGGGGCGAGGAAAAGAGAGCAGGCCTTCGGAGCGCCAGAAGACAAGATCGATCGAACGAAGGGTGTGCTAGAGGGTGGGCGACGGGGGGGAAACGAAGGGGCAGGGGAGCGGGTATTTGAACCAAGATTGCAGTATGGGGATGAGAACAAGGTATGATCCCAAGTGGATAATAGAGAATGGGCGACTGGGCCATGGGTAATGAGCTGGTTAACGGGATGGCAGACCAGGCAAGTGCTCAATTAAGATGCAACTGTTGAGCCAGCGGATAGGAACCAGGAGTACGAGGCTTGTCTGGCAGTTGAGCGGGCGCCACCAGGTCAGGGTTCACGTAGAGGAAAATGCTGTCAAGAGGGGAGGGGTCTGCCTGGAAATGGACAGGGATGGTATGAGTGCTGCAAGTGTGCCAGTCCGCGACGAGACCCCTGTCGCAGGATTCCCCAGGAGCATAAATTACTTTGGGATCAAGAGAGCGGAGCGGTGGACAACTAGTGATAACCGTCCTTTCAGAAGGGTTCACCAGCTTAAGCAGTAACAGGTATCAGCATGCAACTCGCAGTCTAAAGCCCACAGCCGCGACACTCAATGAGGGGTGGGAATGAGTGCAAGTGGTGTAACCGGGGTGGTGTGAAGGCTAAAACCGACTTCAAGAACCGGAAAAGAACACTCCAGCTACGCACACATTCAGACCTCGACCCATCCGATTCTCAGGAAAAGGGGACAGAGGGATGATACGGGTAAGATGATGAGGATGCGCTGCTGGTAGGTACTTGTCTCTCTGTACCTGCAAGTCGAGGTACTGTTGCGTAGCGTGTGTCGGCAACCCAAGCAGATGTCTCCGGGGAGGACAACGCATGGAAGAAACGTGACAGGGGTCGACTGGGTTTGATTAAGTGGCCAATGGTCGCCTCACCATGGCGCCCAGAAAGGAGGAGCTGCCCAATAGGGAACACGAGAACCGGGGCTAGCCAACGGGCCAGGAATACACCGGGATTGGCTTTTCCTCCTATTTTGGCCACAGGCGGTGTGGGTAACGTCTTTTCAACCGTCGACTTTGACGGTTCCATCTCGAACCCCCTGGTCATTCGTGCTGGCCCGCTCCCAAAATGGCCCGGCCAGACACTTGAGCTTTAACTCGACTGACGCGCAACTGCCATTGACTGCGGGAGCAATGGTGTACAGAATTCCGTCCGGGTCCAGGTACCTGCAGAGTACCACACTTTGATGCGCGAAATCTCGCGTATAGGTGCTTGTTTCCTTCTAGATGAACTCAGCCCTCGAGGCTTGCGACTGTGGGTATTGCAGCCTGCTCCAGCAAGAGGCCGCTTGTTCGATATCAATGCAGTACGTCACCACTGGTGACCTAGTGGTGATGCTGATGAACGCAGTGAAAATGATGCATGTAGGCGAGCTCGTGCGTTCAGTTCTTCACGTCGCGTACTGTTATTCCCTATCTCGACTTTTGATGACCGTTCTGCCACAGCCTGAATCACGATGGGCAGACCAGTATCTGCAGCCCAGTGCCCCACAGGAAGAGCACCGTCGATACAGTCTATACCCACTTAGAATAGTGCGGTCAGGGTCGCCAAGCGTTTGCTGTTCTGGTGCTCTGGGTCGCGTATTGTCATCTTAAAAAAGAAGATTAAGACGTTTCTCAGCTGAGTTAAGCGTCCTTCTCGGCGTCTTTCAGGCATCATCCACCGGGTCCTGCTCCGCGCAGCCGGGGCGCGTCATTGCTGAGATTTGGATTGTTTGGTGTGGTGGGCATCTTGGTCGGCAGGTTGGCTGACACTTGCACTCTCTTGTGTCGCCAGCCTCGCGACCATTAAGTGGATAGCAGCCAAACTTTGGCCTTGGTGGCGCTTGTGTGGCACCTCGAAACCCCAAATTTTGGGTTTCGTGATTGCTGGTGAAGGGCAGTTGTAACAGTGTCTGCGCAATCCCGTTACGCCCAGAATATGGCTTGACGGCTTGAACAGAACGGTGTGGCTGGTGCATGCGAGGCCACTGGCCGTTTCCCTCAACGCGGTCGTTGAGAAAGATAATTCGCATGTTCCGCCTCAGCCTGGTCCGTCTCCCATTTTTGGGTTTGAAATGAATCTGGTCAAGAAGGCTGGAGCTGTTCACCCCCTGCCCTGATCCCTGCGACGGCCCCGGTCATGGTGAAACAAGAGATACCCTGCTCAGTCCACCTTCAAGCTCCTGACCTGGTCAAGCTTGCGACAGGCATATTGCGCGGGATGCATCTCAAAATCTTGGTATTCCCGGAAACTTGTAGCGACAGACATGCCTCCTCCAGCCTTCACTTGATGCTGGGTCTCCCAGACGCGTCGGTAATCGCGACGCGAATGATTTTCGATGTCATTTGATAGTCGTCACTGAAGTAGCCTCGCCATAGTTTTGCTCAGGCAATAGATTCCAGGTTCTTGTACAAAATACAAATCGACAAGGCAAACAAAACAATAAGAAGTGGTACTTACAGGATGTATTCCATGTTTCTGCTTGAAGTTGCCTGGCATTTGGCGACTCGACGACATGCTGACAGTCATGGGAAGTAATAAAATTCGTCAACTGTGCTGTGAAATGCTCGTCGTCAGCAATCTGGTGGGTAAAGTGGAAGCGCAGTTTGAGCAGATAGCACATGCTTTACTGGGATATTCGTTGTAGACCATAGCCAAAGTGGCGTGATTATCGGGCCCGTATAAGCAGTACGTTGTCCCTCAGATAGAGCTCCGCCGACCAAAGTCTGGATCTGAATGGAATGGAAGGGATGTGCCTTCAAAGAACAAACTTACCAGAGCTTCCTTCAATTGTTACGGGATGCCAAGTGTCGTTGACTTAGTAGTGATTGACGAGTGAGTCGCAGTGGCGCTTTGAGTCTGAAACAGAGTCGCTAATCTAGAAGACGCGGCATGTCAGTTTGGTGAAATAGGATAAAAATCAACTCGGTCCTCTCTCAATTTATTTACGTCGGTAAAAGACTTGGATGCAGGCAATGATGATCGGACGGTCGTCTCCTTAAGACCGGCAGGAAGCCACTAGTAAAATATACTAGTAAGCCTCTGCGGGCCCTAATTTCGTAGGAGAAAAACGACACCGTAGGACAATTACAGCTCTGTACCCAGCATCTTTTGCAGCTGCGGCGAGGAGCAATCGGACGATAAAATTCGACGCACCTAGTAGTCGCGTTTGAAGTGGTATAGCAACAGACGACAAGTAGCAGCTGTGATATCTCTTGAAGGTGGCACACAAGAGGTTGTTGGTAACGTTTTCCACGTGCTGGTTCCAGGAGCGCGGATCCCTGTCAAACTTTTGAGAATTGCTCAGGAGCCGCGAGTAGTGCGGTGCCGGAGGGTCGGTTTGTTTGTCGCGATGACCTTTTCTTCGAAGTGATATGGAGATGTACTTTGGTCACTACAGCGCAAGGTCTCGTGTCAGTCCAGGTATTGCTTCTCGATCGTTTTGAGATGTTCTATGCAGGTTGAGCACGCACACGTACCTTTTCTGGACGGTGACATCGACAAGGATGAGCTCTGTAGGTAAGACACCCTTTAGCAATGAGCGTGTGTTCGCAGAGTGGTCTGGCAACTGTCAGAAACGGCCAGGGCTCAGCTGGGATAAGGTGATTAAAGAGAACAGCAACAAGAGATCAAGGTAGCGCGGCCCTGCAAGATATACTGCCCCAGCCCTGGCAGCCGACGGTCTCTGGGACTTTAGTCATGCCGGGGCCCTTAATTACAGGGCGTGAACCTGAGCGATATCACACTCCTGACTTGGCCTGGCTTGGAACTTGGGCCCGGGGAGAGCAGCTTCTGATGCTCACTGGGCAGCAATCACAATAAGATGAGCGGAGACACCATATCCCTTCTTCGCGGCCCGAACTTGCTGTAATAACGCGCTACCAAATACGCAATAGCGAGCCTGGTTCGAGCAAGACAAAGCACTTGATCAGTGTTGATGTAATTAGGTGCTAGGCCCCAAAACGAGCAAGATTGGGAAGCAAAACAAGACAGATGGCGGCCATGTGAGGGCAGGGGGCGGGGAGCTGCACGGCGGTAATGGCTAACATACCTTACATATCAGGGGTACCAAAGAGAATCCCAACTGGTTCTGGTTGTGGAAAAGTACCGGCTAGCGCAGCGTATCCGGCTTGATTCGGTACCAGTAACTATTAGTCCCTCAACCTAACTGAACGGACCGTTGGCAAAACGAGACGTCGTAGGCTTCGATGACTGTAGTGGGTGGAACCGTTGCCTGTCAAAGAGACTTGGGACAACGCTAACTCTGGTTGGTGCGGGAAATGGGTGAAGCAGGGACTGCCTTAGTTTGTGACGAAGCGGGAAAACAATGGCCTAAATAGTAGATAACTTCCCCTTGTATAAACAGCATCTAGTCCTGTAAAGACAAATAGATACCTGAGTGCTTTGCTTGGGGAATAAACGACCGGCGGTCTGGCCACGGTCCATCTAATTATGCAGTGTTCAGTGAAGTTCAGGTTGTCGGTGATCTTGTGGAATGTTGCAGTGCGAGACGCAGTGCGAGATTGGTTGCATACATATGCTTAGATCTTCAAATTGACCTAAATCTTGTGGCAGCACGAGCCTTTGTGGCATGCGTTCGAGGACAAGGGCTCGGGCAGTCCACATGGATTGCTGCAGATTGATTATCTTGACATGGTCACACGGGTGCTAGAACCGGCATCGGGATGACCAGCATTCGCGTAGCTGGGCACGACCAATCGAAACATTGCGTGAGGATGTGGATGTTAGGGCGACATGCGGTGCACTGGACGATGCGTTGTGCGAGGAGTGGTTGATTATTCCTAGAGCGGAGAAGCTGGCTATAGATGTTGTTCTTTTCTTCTTGTTGCTACATACCAATTTTAATTTGCTCCTCTCTGACATATGCCAGGACGACAAAAGAATACATCGGTATCTAAATTGCTGGTATTTTGAAGCTTTGAAACGGGTGTACTGAAGCAGAGACAATTTGAGGGTTGCCTTCTGGTCGTTTACCATCTTGTGAGACCAGCCTTCCACCTCAAGCCACCGCGTTAAACTTCTCACTAATTTAAGACCAAAACGCGCACCTGGAGGGGACATCAACCCATTGCGTACGTGGCAACTCTCTACTATACAGTATTTAAGCGGTCTGGGAAATTCACGAACAAATTGAATTCTATCGTACTGCCTGGGTGACATGCCAGACCTGTATCTTAATAGATCTACTCTTTTCATGCTGGGGGGCTTGTGATCGTCTAGTGGCCCATACTATAAGCATGTAACTGCTCTTGGGCATGTCCCTTGCTGTTGTCTGGTT
>JAAOAJ010000775.1:0-13345 GCA_013781345.1 Fusarium coicis | reverse complement strand
TGGCAGGTTATGTGTATCGACGCGGAAGTGCACCCCACTCTAGTACTGCTTTGTTACTCACGGGAATGATCCCCCTCAACCGTCAGTCGGCCCCTTGATTACTACAATACAACCTCTCTGGGTGACTGTCATTCAAGATGAATTTTTACATTCGCCGTTATTCGAGCCGACGCGCTAGCACGTTGAGTTGCGCATCGCGTCGCGTCTTCTGAGCTACCAATGCTGCGGTGTCGCAGTGGGGGAACGAACAACGAGACCGACCACAACCATTCGATTGAGTAGAGCACGCGCCAGACGACGATACAATAACTTGAGAGCCTTCCGAACCAATTCCCTGAATCGCGCCGAGCCCAGAACCGTGAGCGACGCCATCCACAGTCCCTCTGTCTCTTCCTCCTCGATCCTCACGAACGCACTGCCCGACCCGATACAATATCTCGTTATATAACCCCCGGAACGGCGGTCCAGACATGATCTACAGCTGAAGGCATACTCGCGTTCCTGCTTGTACGTCTTCCCAAGGGCAGTTGCGAGGCACCGATGTACGACCGGACGGGTTGAGGGCTCAGCACGGCGTAAGCGCTGAGGCAGATTGAGAAGCGCCCAGTGTTACTTAAGCGCTCCGGTAATAACTGGTCCGCGTTTGTCTTCTCATGGGCGACGCTCAGTACCATATTGCCGACCATGCCAAAGTCACCTTAATCACAAGACACCGTGACGCCAAAAGGCCCCCAAGTCGAGTTTCGATCGAAAGGAACATGCAATATGAACATCAAGAACAGAAGCACTGAGCGACGCGACCCAAATTCACGTGTTCTATCGATGAATACCTCTATTTACACTCCAAACTCTGTGTAGCTCGGCGCGCTAAGTAGGACAATACGCTGATCGATGCTGGGGATACATGACGGCACTGTAATGGTGTCAATATCGATATGCACCTTCTGGTAACTCTACTTTCACTGGGCGGTGGTCGTAGGTTGACTCTGGTTTGTCTGCGTCCTATGTCGCTCACGGAGTCTTCATCAGTTTACTCCCAGAGTTCAGTTAAAGCCGCATCGGTTCCTGGGCATCAGGTGGCTGTTCACCGCCTTGCTGTTTATGTCAACGGCCCCCTGCTCAACCTTCTTTTCAAGCGGCCAGGGCTTCACCACGATTGGAGACCCTGTCCTGGGCACCCATCTAACTCTCCCTGCCATCACAACTCACCACGGTCCTCTGTTCATATCAGCCCACTCGTTTGTATCTGGACCGACATTCATACCTTTGCGCTTGTTCATGCAGCGATGCGAGGCATGTCCGCGTGAAAATAGCTTGCATTCGATCTTTTACTCTCTACCTCCGCGGTCCACAATGTACGCGGTGGGGGGCAACAAACGCGGCGAAGGCCTTGGTAAATGACATCGATGGAAATCAGTTTTGTAGCGAAACTTTGCTCCCGAGCCAGGAAGAGAGGAATACCGTTAGGCGCTACGGCATTGGAGAAGGGGATCTGTAAGCATGCCACCCAGTTCCTGGTGGTCAATGCCATGTTTCACTACCACGAAGAATGGCCTTATCGCGAGCTTTAGAGCGTCGTGGCTGGTCGAGCCTCCTTACCAGCCATCATGAGACTCTCTGCACAGTGATCAGGGCTTCGGGTTGAGGCTGACCTGGCATTCGATACTGACGACGATTCGGCTTTACCAGCTTCTGCAATAAGTCTCATCTCAGTGACGAATCGGTTGTACACGGATGCCACTCTCAATCAAGCTCGTCGTTCCTTTCGTTATTGGTGGAAGGAGGTCATATGTCTCCGTCCGTCGTTGGATCCCAATGCATTCTCTTTTGAGGGCCAATCTACCTGGCAGATTTTGGCGGAAGCGATCAGCTGTGCCCTTACCGATGAGGATGTTGATGGCGGACTCCAGCGATGGAAGGCAATGGCCCGGAAATTGAGTCTGGCCATGAAGGCTGACTTGTGTGTTACCATCTTGTGAAGAATATCAGCACCGCAACCCAGTTACATGCCAAAACCCGTCTGCCTAGCCTTACTTACGACACCAATGAACCATAGAGGTCAGGTTGGTGTTCGCCAGTTAGATACCTGGGTCCAGTCGCTCATCCAGGCTACCGCTCATTGCGAGATGTTGGCCACAAACCCCAAGCTGTCACAGCTGTCATCATTATGCGAGCTAATACGGAGGCAAGCCGCCTGCGCAATGCAGATATGTATTTGGATTGATGATATAGGCCATGTTATTGAGAAGGTAGCCGACCATCGATATCTGGTATGCGAAGAACGTAGAAGTCTGTCGCTGTCGCCACGTCGTTCAACGACATGATATCCAGATGGAACAGGGGGATAGGACATCGCCAAGACGCCATTGGAGGTTCCCGGGTGAGTTCCTTAATCCTGACATCGGATGTAAAGTGCCCTGAAATGCAATTATTTCAGCCATTCCCTCCAGCTGATCTGTTTGGTGCAATTCCCCCCTGGTAGTCAACAAAGGTTGCCCCTGAACGCGTATCTTGACCCATCAGAGGAACAAAAAGTTTTCACCAACTCCCAGCATAATGGAAACGGTGACTTTGGTACTTATCAAAGAACATGCAAGTTGAGTAATCGCAAAGGCAACTCTAGAAAGCCTTCTTTGACGTCTCTTTTACACATCATGCAGATGCTACAGTACAAAGCTCTCGTTACATTCACTTTTTCAAAGGCGTCCATGGCAAAGAGGCATTATATTCACCGTTAAAACCCCAGGTATAAAAGCTATTCTTCCAGCTGGCATTTGACTTGTGGTTCTTTGCAATGGAGTATATAGTCCTCAGTCGGCAGACACGGCTGACGCAAACTTTGTCTGATTACTAACTACTTCTTAGCACAATGGAGTCTGGTCAAACTGCCGGCACCCCTCATGGCGCCAGGATCTCTGTTGGTGGCATATCTTGTCTTGAAAAATCTGCTCTCGACAAAGTCACGAAGTATGACATGCATAAAGCGGTGCATAACGTGCTGCGAAAGGTGCGCGATCAGGTGAACGACATGGATGAAGCTCACGATCCCATCGTCAAGCATCAGGGTATAACTTCCAGTGATCTTCAACATAACCTCAAACTGGCCACAATAGAGATAGTAGTTTTAGATAACCTCGTCCCTGTAATCTGCAAACTGGCGAATAAGACCACCTCGAAGGTTAATGAAATCCTCAGAGAGCTGAACTTGCGCGATCTGACTGAGAAGCGAGAATGCGCTGAGATAATCGCGGAGGATCACAGGTCAAAACACGAGGCCGCGCTGCAGAAGTTGGAAAGATTGAAGCAGGAGGAGGACACGTTCCACGCAAAGCCAGCCGCATATTTCTTGGCTTGGAATGAGGATGCGCAGGACCTCTGTGCTATGTATGCTGACGGAAGTCGCTGTGACGGGGAGACTTTTGACTCCGACATGGAAGAGGAGGGAAGCGATAGCCTCGATGAGGATATCGCGATGGGCGTGGCCTCTCTGGAGAAGTAAGAAGTTGGATGGGATCTTGTCGTCATGCCATGCATTTAGTGTTTTGGGCATCGGTAACACAAAGATCTTACAGAAGATGGTAGGGGAACAGAGGATAAACAATTCACTTTCTTGTACTTTAGAAACCTATGGGGATATCCTTGGGCAGTATCAAATAAGACTATGTTTTTCTCCTAATCTCACCAGCAGTCAGATAAACTGCCCAGTCTCTTGGTATTTTCCACTGTCCTGTCTTCTTCATCTGGATCCAGTCTTTATCATCAGGGCCTCTGTATAATGCAGCACAGTTTTTCCATAGCATCATCCCGTCCTTGTATACCTTTGGTCCTACTGGAGTAGCGTCATTCCACATCGAGTTATCAAGTTCCCGAATTGGATCATCATTTCTCCTGATCTCGCCACCAGTTAGGTAAACTGCCCAGTCCCTTTATATTTCCCACTGCCCTGTCTTCTTCATCTAGATCTAGTCTTTATTATCAGGGCCTCTGTATAATGCACTACAGTTTTTCTATAGCATCATCCTGTCCTTATATACCTTTGGTCCTACTGGAGTAGCTTCATTCCACATCGAGTCAACAAGTGCCTGACTTGGATCACCGTCCTGTAAATATTAGTACTATGGAGTCTAGAAGCACAAGAGGGTATAAAATTACTTGCCATTTTCTTCTGCAAAAGGAAGACCTCTGGAACTCAGGGTCGCAGTGGTGAAGTTTAAGAATCTCGCAGGTCCACAGATCAACACAACAAACAACCAAGCCAGCCTTGAAGGTAAATTGGTTAGGCGCTGAGCGACTGTGTTATTTGGTGCCCAACCAGTGAGGTCAGAAAATGCGCAAGGATCGTATTGGCAGTTCAGCCAGGCGGGGTCAGTCTGACTAACCTTATCACATGATAAATCATCTTTGCGCGTGTATCCGTAGAACAGGGAAACAACCAACACAGTCATCGAGCTCTTCGAACCTAGTAGATTCTTGACCAGCAGCACCAGGGTAGCCTGGTTCGCGAAGCACCTGACCAAGTCCCTCTCCGTCCCTTCGATGAGTGGGGGAGCCTCAACAAGCTGAATCGTATACACGCCGCAAGCTTTGCTCACGCTGATACTGGCGTCACAATCGATGTGCGTATTCAAGTCCTTATCACCGACGCGAGGTCAGCCTTAGATCGCGCCAGTTCTTAGACATTACGACTGAGGGATGGTAAGATTCTGCGGTGCCCGACCGCCTAAACAAAGCTGCCCTGCTACCCTGGATGCCAAGAACGTTTGACAATCTTGTCTCCAGAAAGGTTCCACTCGCCTAGCGATTAGCTTTGCAACACTGGCCCAATTGGAAGCCCATCTTGATCCCGAATAGGTAGTGAAACTGTAAGACTAGAGCTAAAACAGGTAGATCGAGTCAAGGGCTACGGTGCGGAATGCCCACCGACGTTTACTAAGGTTGCTTGGGAACCAAGATAAAATCAGACTCTGGTATGGGGCCTTGAAATAAACTCAGTAGAATTTATTCTAAGCTTATTGTAAATTACCTAAGTCTATTCATTATTTAGTATCAGGAACACTCCGTCAAGGTTGTTTCCAATCGTGAGATCAACGTTATTTCGCCTTGATACGGTCTTCTGAGCTGTCCGAAAGGCGTCGCTTGTGAACAATGCGGCCTGAGAACGCCGGCATCTCCTCTCGTTCAAGTCCCCGTTTACGCTCCTCGGCACTGGCCATCATGTCTGACATGTCGCGGTACGAGACTGAGAAGGGGGTGTTGGGGCAGTCTTGGCACAGATTGTCAGGCACAAAGTCATGAAGGTGTAGTGTCAAGGTGCCATCTACAGGGCTCTTGTCAGCGTCTCGAAAAGGCTTAACTAGTCGGTCAGCTTGTTCCTTGTATGCGCAGTGTTTAAAGACATACCTCTGACTGGACAACTCGCTCAATGTCCATATTGACCTCATTATCGTTTTGTCCTGAACTGAACGTGGGCTTCTACACTGATTTAGTGGATTCTTTGTTTTCGTTGAAATCAATGCCAAGAACCACTTTTGATCTGTCCATCGGTATGATGGATGTATCGTGTGGCAAGACGCCGGAACTCCTTCGCGTCTTGAGTCAATGCAACCTCGACAACTATACCCGGGTATATGGAATCGCGATGCTCGAACTGCGCATCCGGTTGTCGCTCCCATGTGTCATCGCCATCGACCAGGGAAAGACGAGTGGACCCGGCATTGGTGAAGGCGCGAGCTCGTCGGTCCTGGCAGCGGATTTCGCGAATTTCATCCCAGATAGCGGTTCCAAACAATGAAACAAAGAGGTAGTGGGGGGCAGAAGGCATACGAAAGCTGATGACTTGACTTATCAGTACCTTGGTCACTTGGAGCTCTCTGCCAGCTACGGCCACTTTCAGAACACGCAGCCCCGATTGCAGCGATTTCCGCCATCAGAAAACCACCAACTGCGTCCTTCACTGCATAGGTGCCAAGTCTCACCGACATTGTTGCCGCCTTCTAGCAAATATAAAGGACGCTAATATACATACTGCTACCTGTCTTTTTGACTCTTACTGGGCTCATGAGTAGATGCTAGCTTTCCGATGCCAGCTGCCGCACCAAAGATCAGATAACAGTAGCTCCAAATCTCTGCCTGTTGACACCATCAGCCTCGCCTTGAGCCAAACTGCTTCGGAGCCTCATGCATCATGAGTTGTGAGCTTTCTTCAGAGGACACCGAAGAAGCAGCTAATTGCTACCCAGGAAAAAGAATTCGTCCGTAGCGATGAGGAAGCCTAATAGATCCAGCAACGCACTAGACTCTGTGCATGCCGATTGTCGCAACAGTAGCTCATTTCCAAGCACACCATCTCAACAAACACCAGGTCTAAAGTGCTTCAGCAAGCATTCGGCGCCGCCATCTGCCAGCCCAGCTCTTCCCTTGAGAGAATCTTCAGCTAGAAACAAGCAAAACGGTAAGGTCGATCTCTTGGGAGGACGATGAGAACTTGGATTCATCAGATCGAAACCCAGGCACCCAACGTGAGGCAGATCATAGTATGAACATCAAGCTAGCCAACTACCGAGAACAGTGATAGGCAAGGCGGAGTTGGCCTGAGTTCAGTGACAAGACTGTCATCAGAGCCTATCCTATTGTGGACATGATAAATACAGCTAAGCATGAGGCCTAATCGAGATCGACACCCGTGCCATGGACGAGATTGAAGAGATAAGAGAACCTCTTGAAGAAAACCGCAACAGCTTCAAGGACGCAGAAACACTGTGAAAACCTGATGGATTCCTGCAATGCGCCACTCACAAAGAACCCCGACGTCGAACAGGTCATCACAGCTCCCAAGAAGAAGGCCGATGGTGGTGCAACGGCCAAAGGTGAGGATCAAAGAAGGAGCGCTGAAGTTGAAGTCCATCCCATGAAGTGTATTAGCCATGCTCGGCCTGACACAAGAGCCGCCACATTATGTAAGACGCAGTTATGGTCAGGCGATTGATGAAGTAAGTGGTAGGCGGAACGAGCCCGAAATAGACAAAGACAAGGCATCCTCTTGGACCAAGAGGCTCTCTAACCGAACCGGCCAATGCAAAGAGTCTGTCGCGGCCGAGAAAAAGAAGGAATAAAAGTTCATGGCTCAACGTACTAGCTGGGCAAATGAAATGCTGCAAGAAAACGGGCCAGAAGGGCGTCCCAGTTATGAAGATGCGCCCACTGTCAGGCTTGTTGATCTGGGCGTCGGCGGTAGTCGATCAGTGAGCATGATGGAGTATATCTATAAGAAAATGACCACAGCAAGGGAAAGACGAGTCTAAACATGGGAACGAAGAATGGCTCTCAAGTTTGAGATGGCAAAATGCGCATTCGATTGCTAGCTATTTTATGATATTACCTCGTAGTCTTTAGGGAGGAGACTTTTTGTTTCCTGCAGGCGATAGCGCTACGTTGAGCCCAAGGTGACTGTTCTTTGTATGCGGAAAGTTACTTGTCCATCAAGAACAAAGCCCTGATAGACTGAAGTAAACAACTGAGTCACTAGGCCGGCAATGTGCTGGTCGGCGGTCAAGCGTCACGTTGTGGACTTTGTTTGGGTGACACTGAGATGTTGGAGAGCTTTCAAATGATGGCTCGTCGTAGTGTTGGCAGGGATGGTCGATGGCGATGAACCCGTGTGAGAGGAGGTAAAGGCTGGTATGCGAATGCAGTATACTCTCTTACATGGTCTGATGACTTGTTGCTGTTGATCAACGACTGGTCTCGTGAGCCTGATGTAGCCAATCTCAGGTATCGGTGAGAACGCCAGTGTGAGCAATGAAGCGAGTTCTCAGCCCTTCGTTGTAGTGGGGATGTTGGTAGGCAGGAAGAAACCTTGAGCTGTTGGCATGCAACTCCTGTATCCTAACCTCCGGCTCGCGATATCAAGTACGGGTGGCGGCCCTCGATATGATAAGCTTGTGTTATCTGAGAACACATGCCGACGGAAGTCTCCCGCTTTTTAACCTCTATAGAGGTGGAAAAGAGCCAAACATTGGATCGAGAGTTGTTGGGGCAAATGACTAGAGCAGTCGGACGACTAAAAGGTTGTGGCTAGTGTTTTATGTAGGCATGGGGTCTCCACTTGGTTGCTGAACATGCTGGCTTGCCGTGGCGCTTGTAGGTCGTTCTGTTTAGGGAGGTGGTTGGTAGCTCTTTGCCATAGGAGGCCGGAGGACTTTGCATTGGGGATCGGAGTATGTTGAGGGTCGAAGGTGTAAGAGAGTTATGTGGAGGCAAGGAACTTGGACAAGGAGTGGTGCTGCGGATAAGGTGTCTTACAAATCATCTACCAAGGACATTAGCTCTGAGAATGGCTGGCCATCAGGCGTCTTACCAAGCAACTAGGTGCCGCTTCAGCTCGAAGAGTAAGCAGCATGAGCAAGGGAGACGAGCGCTGGCATTGGAGAGCCGCAAACTTGAAGGCGCGGTGCCGTCTTGCGAGCCATTGCTCCAAGGCATCGCGTTGGCCTCGGATCGTGGTTCCTGGGTTATCAGCCGGCTCGATCGCCTTCGATGGTGATCCCGAGTTCGGTATGGGCGATGGCGATGTTCTTGCAGCGGGTGAAAGATCTAGTATCTGTAGAAAAGGTCACGGGTGCGTGCAAGCCTGCATTAACGAACCTGTGACACCGTTGGCCAGAGAGAAGAGCGTCAATGCACCTTTTCAACACAACACACACAGCGCAGGGGACCAAAAGAGCAACCCAGTTACTGCGCCAACCGGCAACCTGTTTGACTCCCGAAACAAAGCCGGCAAGATCAAGCGTCCAGGCCCCCGAGTCACAGCCGGCGGGCGCTGAACCAGGTCCCGTCTACAGCGCCCCGGTTGTTCCAAGAAAGGAGTCGAGCGCGCTCGTTTGATGGGGTATAAGTCGGAATTTTATAACGGCCTGTAGAGGTGGTTCACCGGGTCTATGGACTTGTGCTGTATGTTTGTGAAGAGGAAGAAGATGTGAGAAGGAGAGAGAGTTGGAGATGGAGATGGTGGGGAGAGAAGAGGGGCGCGAATGGAGGGCGCGTTGCGGGGTAGCAATGAGCGCGTGGTCATGTGACTGACGCGAGATCGTTTGCCAGTGGCAGGTTGGCGATGCCTCCACTGCTAAATTTAGAACAGCGGAACAAGCAGTTGGGTGTTATTGTTGCCTACCAGGCTGAATCAATTCAATGGTTGATTTGCTGAACTTGAACCCAATACATGTTTATGTTCAGTCTCATTCCTCCCAGAACAAGATCCGTGCCCTTCGCCGACTTAACAAATATGGCAGAAATAAATCCTCAAATTTCTACGGCCGCCGTCATCGGCTGGCCAAGTCGCGATACCCTAAAGTACTTGGCCGAGCCTGATTCGAAGAACAACACCCTAGCATTCAAGACACGAGTCGACAAGACTCCCTCCCTATTCGAAACCTGCATACCTATGTATCTCAAGCTCGCCGAAAAGACAACACCGAAACTCTCGGTCATTTTGTGTATGCCACTCTCAACGATGGAGACCTTTTCCATCCAAACCATTCCCACAGTTCCTCAGCCCGTGAGAGCAAAACTCAGCTCTTAGGTCCTTACGCTCCATTTTAAGCTCAATGAGAATATTACTGTCCGTAAGTGTTCACATAACCGAATCCAGTAAAAAGGCGCAGATCAGCAGCATGAGAATTGACCAAAAAGTCAAGTATAGCGGAATGGGTCGATGCGAAGGCGCGGTTGATAGGGGAAATTCTCCAGCATCTCCATCTAAGATACTGTGATCGTTGATAAGTTATAGGGGCATCCAGGGACTTGAGTTGCTTTTCATATGGCCAGGTTGCCTCGCGGTTCACGCCAGCGCCCCGTTCCAGTAAGAACTTGGGAGAATAGAAGTTCTGAGCATCAATAGCGACCGCCAATGCTTCGTTGAGGCCTAAGTTTGGTATAGGGATCGTCGCAGCCTCATTGACGAGGACGTCAAGCATATCGCGTGATGCTTTAGCACAACCTAAGAATATCAAGATCCGTAGGTAATTTGGGAACCTAGGTTCGTTCTTCGCTACCTGGAGTCACGATTTGGTAATCTTGACCTGGTTGTCTCTGACTGTGTCCCGAAGGATGACAAAGATGTCACCCTTCGGGAGAGTTGAGAAAACTGAGCTGGGGATATCACTGCCAATCGTGATCTGCTCGTGTATGGCCTTGGTGTGCCGTGATAACTCTTGCCCGGACGAGAAACCCAGATTTGCAGATAAGTAACCATTTTCTGGGCATTTGAGTGGCTTTCGATGCAAGCTGAGATGTTGCTCGCGATCAATCAAACTACTGAAGCCACGTATGTAATATTCGCAAGTCACATAGTCACATCGGAAGGTAAGGTCCCCGTATAGTTGTGTCAATTTCTCGCAGACACAATCTTTTGTGTGGTTCTGGTCCGGACAATGCATTAGATCAAGTTGTCTGAATTTCATCAGAGAACCACACACCACACTTGGATCATCCGTGGATATATGGTAAGCGGTGGCGCTGTAGTATAGTAACCTAAAGAACCTTAATTTAATGGCTGGCTTGAGAAGAGCGCAACTTGGTGATGAAATTGTGTGACAGCATTAACCGTTGCTGAAGTTCAGCCTTCGCTGCAAGACCGACAAATTGTGGCTCCAAGGGCAGAGCACTGTTGTCCTCAATATCATCTCGTAGTCAAGTTCGAAAGAGATGAGTCAAATACACTTTCAAGATATTTGACTTATCTTTCTCGAGCTCTTGGCTATGCAACATCAGGGAACCAGGGATTACATGATCCAACCAGGAAGTAGCGGCGTACTGTGGATATCAGGTCTAGGCTACCACCGCGCTTTGACACGTCTGCCGGATCTATAGCAATGGGTCTAGTGAACCTTATCGATCTACAAATCAAGGAGGTCTCAAGTATCGCAACTAGGTGTAAGGAACCTGATACATAAGGATTGTGGTCAATTCGCGCCAGCGCTTGGCGAGACCGTTTCAAGCAATATCGCTTACGGGGAACAAGAATGGTCGCTAAATTGTAGCCACGGAAGTTCAATGCGACGTCTTAGGTTTATAGTGACGAATCAATGTGCATGCCTCATTTATAATCCTTGTACTTATTCTAAAGCTAACCTCTTCTCTTTGCAGTAGAACTAGAGGCTTTAAGCCACTTGAGGTCTGGGCTCCAGGATGTCAGATCATCTGTTCTCGTGAACCAAGCTACGGCTAGATAAGATTCCACCGGTAAATAAGGCTTGGGGGAGTGGGGAGGTGGCAAAGCAAGCTTAGACATAAAAGTGCTAAGAGCATCCTGGTTGATGTGAACTATGGACATTATTTCGCCGTAATAAGAGAAAACAAGAAAAAAAAAGTAGTACTTTTAGTATCATTGAAGTATAGCTTTCTGACTTGCATTGAGCACCGAGCAAGGCGGGGTAGTGAGACACTTAGGATTAAGGAAGGTGACAAGGCGTCAGCCATGACCTGACCTGATCAGACGCCAAGAGTGAAGCTAAGCCTGTACTTGATCAAACACTTATTGAATTGGGTTTTCTACTCTTAATTTATGAATCATAAAATTTTACCTTTTGAGTTTCTACCTATCTCCTTTCTAAATGCAAAGCGTAATATTATATACATTTTATTTAGATTCAGTCAAACCTAATCTCTACCTGTGTAAGCTTTTCCTTAAACGGGCGGACGAGCTTATGATCATATATCACACACAGATTTGCCAAGAGCTCAACCATAAGCCGCTTTGACCCAAAATTTCTCACCATGAAGGTCAAAGTGCTAGAGCAAGTGATAAAAGCCTGATCCGCCCAGTTTCTCCTGCAAGTAATATATCAATTGCCCCGATCGCTACACATTTACTCCTTCCAATATCATCCTTCAGGTCTATGGCTTTAGATTTTACCTCCTCTGACGATTATGGCTATCCCTGGCCGTGAATCCGCCGAAAAGGCCCAAGAAAATAAGGGTCCAGTTATGATTGCAGTAACTACCGTCATGATGGTTTTAGCAATCCTACTAGTTGGCCTACGGCTATGGTCTCGTTGGTCTATTAAAGCACTGGGAAAGGATGACGTAGCCGCTGTTATTGCTTTAGTATATCCCACCCTACGCCTTCTTCAATTCCCATCTTTAACAGTCAAGTCATAGGTCTTCATCATAGGGACCAGCGCATCCATTATGGCAAGTATGTTTATGGAATTCTACGTGGATATAGGGACTGACTTTTGTAAAAGTGACGCAATACGGACTTGGCCAACACATTTGGACCTTATCTGACCATATCCTAGTCCTGTACTTCCGAGTAAGAGGGTCTTTATAATGATGATATAGTGAATACTAACTGTACCAGGCATTTTGGATCTCTATCCTGCTTTATTTACAAGGTATTTATTGGATAAAAATAACCATATTGCTACACTACTATCGAATTATGGCCAAGATAACTCTTCGATGGATTTGCCTGACAGCTATCGTTCTCGTAAGTCTGTGGTGTGTAACACAGACTGTTATGGCGTTAGTTCAGTGCATCCCCATTCAAGCTGTCTGGGACCGTAGCATCGAGGGGAAATGTATTCCAAACCAGCCGACCCTATGGTACATCCACGGGGTTATACATATCGTCTCTGACTTTATTATCATATTAATGCCTCTTCCTGTTATATGGAAACTCCAGCTTCCTTCTTCACAAAAAGCGTTTTTGCTTAGTATTTTTAGTCTTGGCTTCTTGTAAGTTCTATATTCCATATGCATATGCACTTACATACTAACACTTTAATTAAGTACTATTGCTATTTCAATATTACGAATGCAGTGGCTTACACCAGTTCCGGATCTCACCTGGTGGAATGTCGCTCCAGCATCTTGGTCACTCGCAGAACTCATTTCCGGACTCGGCTGTGCTTGCCTTCCTACCTTGAAGCCACTACTCCATCGGGCTAAGACCTGGTTTCCACGCACGCGCTTCGGAGACAGTACTACTTGCCTTCAAGACATCGATCACGATAGAAATGTAGAGCTGAGTACCGCCGTCATAAGTGGGAAGGATACGAGCAGTGAACCCGGGAGGCATCCGAGCAGTGACATTGATGAAGATTGTAGAGGGATATAATTGAGTGATAGGACCTTAGGACCTAGACCGGAGCCAGGCTAGGCTTAAGGTATTTGAGGGAAGGATTTCTTAAAGAAACTTTCTTTCTTTGTTTAAGTTGGATAATATATCTATATTAATATTCTCCAGCTATAGCTACAGAGCCAGTCTACGACAGTAGTATCACTTAATATTTTAACGAAAACTAAAAATAAATTAATATAAGTAAAAGTAAAAGTTTTAACTAAA
>JAAOAJ010000774.1:0-16671 GCA_013781345.1 Fusarium coicis | reverse complement strand
GTATTATTTATAAGATATAGTACTTTATAATTATCCCGGAAGGATTGATTAGCACTATAATAAAAGATAATATCTTAAATACAGGATAGCTACCTAAGCCTATATTTACTGACACTAGGATCAATATCTCTAGGGTCGCCTTTATAGATAATGATCTTCTCGGATGCCTTGCTTTATGGATCAACATCTATCTCGCGGCGGGCTGTGCTTGATTCTAAGACTTCCATCATTGTTGAAGAGTATGTTGTCTCCTTGATCCTCAAGGGTAGAGTCGTCGTGGTTTCCGAGAACTCTGTTGCTGTCAGGGCATTTTCGGTATTGGTCGTCGTGGCGGAGGTGACTTCAACTGAACCAAGGGAGACCGTCGAACAAAGTTCATTATCGGAACGCGTCTTGGTTGTCTCGGCTGCGGATACAATCGAAGTAGACGTTGAGGCAGCATCGAACACCGAGCTTGTCGCCCCCATAGACCTTTCAGTCAGTGTATGGCTCGACTCGGGCTTGCAGGGGCTAGCAGCTACATCAGAAACACCAATAGCCAAGCACAGGAGGGCAGTAGATACCTTAGAGAGGTACATGATGGTCTATTATGAGAAGAAAAAATCTCGTATTTTTCGTATGCTGGTTCTGGGATGTAAATATTGGCAAAAATAAGGAGTTGCCAAGGTTCAGCCCTGGGGCGCTATTGAGAACTATTGCTTGCAATCTTATTACTGGAGCCCAGGGTATGGTCTCTATTCGTTGGGGGGCATCTCAATCGCCTGGATGCACTAAAGCTCCCGATCTAACCCTACAATCTAACTCATTTTAGCACCAGTGGCCTGCCATCGCATGTATCTACCTGTCGCTCTGTAGCTTCAATCTTACAAGGAGTTCAATCTCGAACCTCCTGAACATATTACTTATGCCTTCCAGAAGGAGTTGATTGCGGCATCAATGCGGATAAGTTGTAAGACGTGACAAGCCGTCAAATTGAGAGAGGAGAATCAGGTGCCTCAATCATCCTTTGCTGTTCATGAGCCACTCGTTCACGAAAGTTCAGGACACATGATGCATATGGCCAAGAGACGTAATCACGAAATTCGGCAAGTCGCTCGGCGTCCACTTCGAAACGGGCAAGTCGAATATCCCGAAGCACCGTCAAATCATCCGCCCAAGTCGGAAGGCTCTGAAAGAATCGATCGCGAGCCGACCAGCCTTCGCCACAGTAGTTAAGCCAGCGCTCGACGGTATGATTCATGGGAACATGAACATCGACATCTAGCACCTGCAGACTAGTACTCTCCCTCGAGATCATGGTCCATAGTGCTCTCCAAGCTGCCCTATCGACAACACCTGGAATATTGACGGATGGTCCGAGAATGAGATCCAGGTGCAGAAAGCGCAGATAGTCCCAGCGCGGACCTTGGTGTAATCTGAACGCAGATAAATGTGACAGGCATGTAAACGAGAATGCGTTGTGTGAAAGCAGTACACGGGTGGCCTCGGTGTGAATAGCCTTGCAGCTCAAGAGGAGCTCTGAGCTTTTCCATTCTCTGCTTGAGGTAGATGTTTGTTTGTCCGGAAGAAAGGCTCCAATACTGCCAAATGCCAGAGAGTGTTTCGGTTCTCTTAACTCCGGTTCTGCCGGTATCTCGGGTAGGAAGACCATTTCTAGAGGTCGCCAAGCGGAAGCGAAAGTATTAGCAAGGTCTGATTGAGGACGTGTGCGTATTCCTGAGGGCCAAGTCTCTGGATAACAAGAAGCGCGTGCCAAGAAATGACGACGGTTGCGGTTGTAGATGGGCGCATATGTAAACCTCTGGCCAATACAGTACTCCCATATGCGCAGGCGGACTTGCAGTGGCAGTCGGAACAAACGCGATTGAAGCTGCGCGTCTTGTCTTGGTTGAATGTCCGTCGGCCTCGGCATGGGTGCATTGAGTCCAGCTACCATGTCTCGATGGTATTTACGGTGTTTTTTAGACTTGGCCCTGCGACGACTGTCGAGCACGATCTTCTGCGGAAGCTGGCGCAAATAGTTCCAAGCATCTTGGCAAGGTATCCCGCAGCCACAGCAACATAGCAAAAAGGTCAATGGCATGGAATAGAACTCGAATTTGTTGTCAATTCTTCTTTCATAGCTTTGCCACCAGGTGTCCTGTATATGGCTTGAATGCTGCGGAAAGTTCGTCATTCTGTGGGTGACAAAATGGCTCAGATATATTCTTGGAGGTCATGGGTAAAGGACGAAGGGTTGATGGAGAGAGGACGGCAACTCGGAATGATGGAGATGGGCATAATAAGAGCGGAATTGGTTCCATTACCCGTCTGACATGCCGCGATGGGTTAGTCGAGCACAGCCACTGCTAAGGCTACTCTAGTCAACGCTGATCAGGCAGCCATGGCCCATGAGTCACAAAGACTTGGTCCCCGCGGATCTGTCAAACATAGACAAAAGATGACTCCAACTTCAAACGCAGTCTGCAATTATGTACACGTATTGCTAGACCCTAAAAATAATCTCCTCCGCTGCCCTAGAAGTACAACATATATTACTCACCGTCACAGGCCCCCTTTGCATTCTAAAACTTAGTGTGCCCTTGCATCAGTTCAGTATGCCGTATCGTCTTCAAAAACAACCCAACGGCGAACCTGCAAAAATACAGAAATGCACATTCTACTCATGGTATCGCCCCTGCGACCACTATAAACAGCGTTACTGTAGTAGATACCGAAATCCAAGACAGTGCTGCACCTGCGCGGACTCACGGCCACTGCGCCCAGATGGCCGCTACCCACGATACATCGACGGTACAGGCTGGGACCGCAATGCACCAAGATGGGCAAACTATTGTGAGGGATGCCAAAAGGCAGAGAAAGGGTACGATATACTTCGATCAGCGATCATGATTTGTGAACACTGGAGAAAAGGGTTTTGTAGCGGATATGGGGTTTGTTGTATGTGTTCGGATACTCGACCGCAGTCCCATGATGGTCTGTATCCGTTGTATGTGGATGGGCTTGGGTGGGTTTACGGTGCGACGAGGTGGCAGCTCTACTGTCAGTTCTGCAAGGATATGCATGAGATGGAAGGTCAAGGAAGAAGAGAAGGTGCCTAGATTCATGGTTTCGACCTCCACAAGAATGCCTCTGACAAATCCTTCGCTAGCCTCCAACGGAAATCTCACCTATAAATCCTTCGTTGAACAGGCGAGCCCGACCAGTAAAAGTCATCATCCAGTAATGGAATGCTCACGCCATACATCTCCTTGACCCTAAAACTCCTAGAAACCGAAAACGGCGCATCATTCCATAACTCGAGGTCATCCTGCTTCCACGGCAAATGTACATCAAACCGCTCCAAATGTCCCATCACCAACAGCGGTGCAAGCATGTCTCTCTCTCTCTCCACAAACTGTCCTCTCTCATCACCAGATAGCCAGACCGCAATCCGGAGCGTCCGCAGATGCGATAATTTGACGATCTCAGCGCAGACATTATTCCACAGCGTTTCAGTCTCGGGCGGTGGGACGTCCAGTGTAATGTCCCATGCTTGAGGGTGGCTGTCGTAGTACTGACTTACCCCGGCATATAGATGCCAGCCGACTTCGATGTGTTGCATGGAAGCAATGTGCTGCTTGGGAAGCATGGAATCCAGCAACGTGAGCGCTGACTTTGAGCTGGCTTGGCCGAAGCCAAAGCAGAAGGTGTTGTCGGAGTAGAGGTACGAGATGGACTCGATGTATCTGGGAAGAAGCAAGTCAGTATAGCTTCATGCTCAAGCTGGGAGAATAAACATACGCTGCGCGACAGACCAGTGCAACTCTCAAGAGTCCTCGTTGCGGCAGCCACTGATACCCCTCTGACTCAAATACATACTGTACAAGTCTGCCACGATGCACGGTCAAGTGCACCTTGTGATTCCCTACGACAAGTCGCCAGATCTGCATGCGCACCTCAAGCGGCAACTTGCTGAACAGCAATGATCCCGATTGCGCATCTTGTAGCGAGCTGATAGCAGAGAACTTTTCTTCCAGCGATGTAGCATAGGGCACGCTCCATTCGCGAGGGTCAAAAACGGGCTTTGGTTCCGCTGCGTTGTCTACGTGCGTATCCGGATGCAGCTTCCTGTGCATCTCCTCAATCTCGCGCGGCGTCAGAGGTTCTTTCGGAAGTTTGGCGCCGCAATACTTGTACTTGGTACCGGTATTTCTACCGAGCAGCCGATTCAAAAAATCCATGGTTCCAGTATATGGTGGTTTTCAATTTGAATCCGTTGGGGGAAGAAGTATCGTCTCAGCCTGGTGATGAGGATATGGGGTTGCGGTTCTTATAGTGTTGAGGTACATAGATTGATAGAACAGGTATTGAGAGATACATAGATGAGTGCACTGTCGCTTTATACATCAGTCTACCATAATTCGTGATGGGCGGCCTCAAATTTTGTAAGATGTAATGCCTAACGAAACAGAAGGCATTTCTATCTACGTGCCCCCAATCCAGACAGCTGAACAGCCTTAGGCTGACTGGAGGCCAGCGCTTATCTCGGGTTTCGGCAGTGGTAGCGTCAGATTATGGTTCCGCACCTCGGACCGTCATTCCGCCCTGCACTGGTATGGGGCATACACTCCCAAATAGTCCTTGCCAAGTCAGAAGGCATACAAGGAGCATGCGTTGCATAGTGAAATTATAAGAGCTCTAGCCAGCCTCGTAGCGGCCGTCCCAAACCACGCTGCAAACTGTTATTGAATGGGTTGAGGAGGGCGTTGGCATTGGTGACATTGATATTATCTGCCGCTGACCTCTTCATCCTTTCTAGTCAGGAAAGAATTATTCACCGAGGTACATATAAAATCGGGAATCACTTAATAGGTACCTGGGTATATGGCGGCTCTGATGCCTATAAACTTACCTGTACTGGTTAGCTATTTTTCAACATCGAGGTTTTAACTATAGGCTTAATGAACAGGCAGACAACTCCTTTTCTTCATCATAAATACCAGCAATACATAATGCAACGTAAGAGCCCGCTCTTTAACCCTGCATAATTGCTGTTGATCTGCCCTGACCTTCCTATTCCTGACTAAGCGGGATCGACACACTTTCACCGCCTTAAGAAAAGCTAAGACCCTGTTGTGATCCTGTCGTTCAAAATCACTGGGCCAAATACGTTTAGAAACGTAGAGACCCCTACATTAATTAGGGCCTAAGGCAATAGGGCTTATATGCTGTTTCATAGATCGTAACACAACAATGGTTTCATTCTTCTTCTTCAATCATGATTCCCCACACAGAGCGACGACCTGCGGCTTCGATCAACACTACACCTCCAGAACTTCTCCATCGTATATTTAATTTTCTGGTTTATGCCAGGGATCCAGAGGAACCTAAGGCTGCTCGCGTTGATGACATTCGCTCCCTTCGCTTAACATGCCGATGTTTCTGCCACTGCGCCTCACCGCTGCTCATCCCCGAAATAAGTGTCTACATGACTGAGAAGTCTCTGGAGCGCCTGAAGAATGTTTCGCGTCACCAATTGATCAGATCTGGCGTGCGCAGCGTTCACGTCAAGCTCCCATACTATGAACAACGAATGGCGGCCGACCTTACCCACTTTGCCTATTCTCATATATCAGGTATGAGGAACCATCTTGACCATCTTGGAGATGCAATATTTGGCGCACTGCATGAGAGACTATCCTACAACGTGCCCAATTGGGTCAATCACGAAGTAATTGGGTTAGGCAAGGACATGATTTCTGCTTGGAACTCCATTTATACCAGGGATCCAGGAAATCCGCAGCAGGACTCGGATGAACATATCAAGTATCGGAAGTTCCTAACAGATGCCCATCGTGATTATCAGCTTTTGTTTGAAGCACAACAGCAAGTGCGAGAGAACGGGACATTCCTCTCCACCATTGCATCTGCCATGGCAAAAATGCCTCATGCCGATAGGTTAGAGATCACTGATGGCGAAGACGCCGTTCTGAGAGATGCCTACCTCATCGACCGAGACTACCGCATATCTCTAAGAGAAGTCATGCTGAGACCGCATACCTGGTCAGATGCTTCAAATCTCTACCCCGACCCAGATTTCGAACCACCAACCGAATTCTTACACAGGGTTCCAGCTGAGATATACAGAGCAGGAGTAACCTTACGAGAGATGAAACTCCAGTGCTCTGCGCCATGTAGCTACGCCAATCTCTCCATGTCACCGTCCGAGCGAGTTTCACTCATCAAATCGCTTCAGAGCTTGCAAACGCTCACTCTCGACGCAGTGAAGGGTTCCATGACGGGATGGTTCTTCGACCATCAAGAGGATGCAATGGACTTGGTCTCAAACTTCCTCTCAGCACTCCTCCAGACTTCTGGTCTCGAGAATCTCAGCGTTTCGTTTTTCAACCTGCGCAGTTTAAATGAACTCCTCGCTGGAGCGCATAACAAGTCTCTGAAACGACTACATCTGGTCGGGGCTAGGTTAAGCGCTGGCAAACTTGGAGAATACCTGGCCCGTGTTCAAGGTCCCTGTGATGTTGTCTTGGAACACGTGGAGATACTTGGCGGGAGATGGGCAGACGAGGCTGATGAACTGCGGGGCCTATCAAGAGCTTCAACTACAGTCGTTAAGCCCTTTGGAGACGAGTTTCGTCGTGGGCGGTCTACAAACGTGTGCAATGCTGAGGAGGAGAGGATGCTTAACGATTACCTCCAGAGGGCAAGTTCTGTCAACCCTCTCAGGAATAGGCATATTTGAAGTTAGCTTTGAACGTCCGGGCCTATACATATGGCAAGGAACACGTAATCCAGTTCAAAGTGGATAATCTGGCTTATTATATTCTAAAGATATATCTTCCTACTTCCGGGTCGCTGGAAGCAGGTAGGTTAGGTATTAAAAAGCTGAACTCGCTTTACCCCTCATCCCAATTCATGAAACTATCACAAAAATGCAGATTCTAAAAGCTCTTCTGAGATTATCATATTAGCCTCTGCGTTACCAGTCTCGGTGGCAGTGCACTTGCGTGAGTGTTTCTTAGCCTAGTTTGTTACTTGGCCCTCTGGAAGAATCCTCAATCGCTCTCATTTTGTCGGCCGGTGCGCAAGTTATGAGTGTTGCGAAAACTCAGATAGGTGATCCAAAGCGCTAGGATAGCTACCAAGAATGACGGAATGCTGGTCGCCAGAGCAATGACAGCGGCAGGGGGGAGAGAAGTCATCTTTGAACGGATGGGGTGATTGACTTCTCCTGGTTGGCCCTGTAATATGGATTGGTCGATGAGCTGGACGTGATGGCGTGGGTAATGATAGCAGTTGATTGGTCGGTGTGATGAATGCAATGAATGTGAATTGAGCAAGACAAGGAGAGGGCTGATATGTCCTCTTTTAAGCACAACCGTACCTCGTAAGAGAATGAATGCCAACAGGTGCTTTGGCCTTTCATGTGGAGGCTCAGTGGCTGTGATCAGTCCCTCTGATGGTCATTGCGACAGTTCCGTTATTGGTAGGACCTTCGTGGAGCCTTAAACTTGGCAACAGATCCGTGATATCCTTGACATTGGACTGTTGATGATGGTGTCTAAAGGTCTTATTGCGCTGTTGCGCCATTGGTCGTATCTTGTGGCTTTGCGTGTCCCTCCTTGACTGGACTCCCTGCATTGCGACGGTTTCGCTATTGGCCAATCTGGGGCCTACCATTGAAGAGCGTTTCGGCCTTAGGCACACCAGCTTTAGGCATAACAAGGCTCTGCTGATTATGACTCTCTCTCCCCTCTGTAACTTCATTAATGCCATCTTAATCACAACCCAAAAGGTTTACCATGCCAGTCTCCACGCTCAGTTGCCCGCCGTGCCGTAAAGCCAAGAAAAAGGTAGGAGGTTCAACATACTCATCACTACAAGTCCATGCTAACATGTCTCTGGAACAAGTGCATCCTTGGGGAAGATGGTTCACAGACCCCTTGTCAACGATGCAACGAGAAAGGATTGCAGAGTGAATGCACAGGACTTGTGCTTACTGAAAGAGCGCAGGCCCGAAAAAGGAAAATCGCAGCAACCGACGTCGATGATAATAAGGCCAGTGAATATTTGTAAGTTCTGGGTTATCTTTGCTTTTATTTAGAGTCGAAACTGACATATAAAGGCCGCTAGAAGTCTTTTGGCTGGAGAGGTTGACGCAATACACGAAGTCTGCAATCTCCATTCACTGGGACAGATGCGATCGAGTCGGCCTACCTTATCATTACCCACCTTGCGTTCAAGTGCTCAAACAAGTTCAAAAGTATCGAGCACTATTTACACCTAAAATTGAAGCCTGTGAAAGTACTTCATCTTTAGCGGCCTTGCATTACTTTTCATCGAAATCTTCAGGCTCCTGGGACGGCGAATCTGCACCAGGATTTGAGTTTTGCTTTGCTGGCGAGACGCAAACTACATTCTCCAAATCCCAGCCTTATCATCAATCCAGCTTTGCACTTTATGCCCTGAAAGTGCAAGAATATAGATTCCTCCAGGATCCGAATCTACTGTCAGAAGAGTCTGAGCTGTCATCTTATGCCCAGAAATACAGTGACGTGATGCGGCACCTGAGGACTATTGAAAATTGTACAGTGCTGCCAATACCTTGGACACACAACCTACTATCACTAATTGAAGTGAGAGACAAAAGGACATACCTAATCTCAAATATAAAAGCCACAGAGGAGAAGGATATGTTTGGCCGATCCCTGCTACACTTGGCGCTTGATCTCGGTGTAGGTGACGACGCTATACACCTGCTCAGTAGTGTCGCTACTGAACCCGACATCTGGGGTCGCCTTCCTCTACACATTGCTTCCTTCACTGGCTGTATTGACTTAGCCACACGTTTGATCTACGACCAGGCGGAAATTCAGATAAAGGATAGGTGGGGTTTGCAACCTCTCCACTTTGCTAGTGCTGCTGGGAATTTGGACATTGTGAATCTGTTGATTGATAAAATTGAAATTGACCCAGAGGACTGCTATAACAGGACGCCTCTCCTCTTTGCTGTCAATAACGGACATGCAGCAACAGCTACTTTGCTTCTTGAGAATGGGGCTAATATTGAACTACGCATGATAGACGGCTGGACACCACTGCTGCATGCTATCAATCGTGGACGAGTGGGCATTGTTAACTTGCTCCTTCGTAAGGGCGCCCGCGTCAAGCCAATGATGGAAATTCCGAGTCTTATGTCACACCCTTTGAGGGAAAGACATCTTGGCGTGGTCAAGCTACTTCTTGAACATGGGGCGGTGGAGGAGATTCGTCGTTTCAGTAACGAAAATCTACTACTTCGGGCTGCCAAAATGCAAGATCATCGCCTCGCTCGTCAACTGGTCCTCCACAAAGTCTTTCGAACACCCATCGATATCAACGGTATCACTGCGCTTTCGTATGCCTCTGAAGAAGGAAATCACGAAATCGTGGCGGAACTACTCGAAAACGGAGTGGACCCTAACGCAAGGTGCAGCGGTCGTGAATTACCGCTGTCATACGCCGTCGCGGGAGGACACGTGAGTGTAACGAAAGAGCTACTCAAACACAACGCCAACCCAAATGCAAGATCTGGTATAGATATGGATGGTCAGATGGTTATTGTCACAGCATTTGAGCTACGGAATCCGGATATCATTGACCATCTTGTTGCTTGGGGGGGGCGATATTAGCACTAACGACTCTCGTACCTGGACCCGAATCTTCACTGCTGTTGTCGAGGGTATCTAGGCGCTGCTGAAGGCTCATGATAGGTGCCAAATCTCAATGTTTGTGATAGTTACATCAAGATGCCGCTTGGGATTGTTCAGGAGAGGGAAAACACAGAGGCCGCAGATCATATGTAAAGTCTCCCTGGTATAGTATGAGTACAGCAGGAGTAGTTGTTAGAATACATGTCTCTCTCAAAGAAGCGGCCTGGACAACTGTTGCAGAGAGTGAGGCAGCGAGGAATGGCTCTACTCCTAGAGGCGATATGCACACCTCATTGGCGGAATCCTAACGCTGCATCCACGAGGTTTACCATCATAGATATATTCCTCTCGGGCGACTTCGTTGCCCTCCATGTCTTTTCTGAGGAACTTGACCTGTCTTCTGTAACTGACTGTACCATCCTTCTCGGATATGACTTGCAACTCGTGATTTACCGGAATAGCAAAATAGCGCTTCTCCTCCGGCGGTACAGCCGCACTCACCAGCTCGGCAGTATCATCAAGTGATATATCATATTCCAGCTCAATGAGACGTCTTCCAACTCTATACAGAGTCCCCACGTCAAACAAGCCTTCTTTGGCCAGTCCAAGGTGCGCCAATAAGGATAATGCCATGCGACGAATTTTCAGGTCTCGACATTTGAGGACGATGAAGAACATCATAGGTAACCAGCTCATTTCGAAGCTGAAGCTCGATTGGGGTATACGCTGGTAACCTCGTGCTGTTGATATAAGAAAAGCTTCTTCTGCCAAGTTGACAGCGTCACGGAAGATATCGAGATGCTGATCCCACCACATTTCTGTCTGCGATTGTTGCTTTTGTATATAAATCTTGGCCATTTTATGCTTGAATCGCATTCCACATATGGCGTATTTATCCACTGTTGCAGATGGGGAAAGTGCACGCTCTAGATGAATCATCTTGCACTCCCAGTCATCCAACAATGAAGCCAGCTCAACCCTATCATCATTACCATTGTACAAACACCCCATTATCTGAATCATCAGATCGTCAATCATTGTCTGCGCTTCCTGGATATCACTAAACTCTGAAGGCATTGGTGCCTCGAACCCAATCAGCTGCGGTAGACGCGTCGGTGGTTCGGCACTGCCAAAGAAAAATGGCGTTATACTCATCCGTTGGAATATAGGGACAAGATACTGGCACATCCATGCCGGACGCGAAGAGTTGTTAAGAATTTTGATGCCATGCCGACAGTGCTGCATCGCGGCGTCAAAGTCTCCCTGTAGATACTCAATACAAATAAAGAGCACGCAAAGAACTAGTATCATTTGCTCATCACTGGCAGACTTGACATGCTTTATAGCCGCATTATAGTGATTAACAGCAAACGTGCTACTACAGACTTGCCGGGTAATCCGAGAGCCTCTAGCGAATTCCTCATACAGCGAGCTGATTGACAGAACAGCATGGCGCATGGTGGGCTCAAAGTGGCTGAACTGCATGACCAGATGCGTCCAGAAGTAAGAGTCGGTAGGACCCGAGAGGACTGGTCGAACCATTTCTGTGAAGAACTGGAACGCTCTGCCTTCTCTCTGATCGCGAGCGGATAGTTGGTTTGGGTGGTAGCACGTCAGGCTGGCTGTACCTTGGTAGCCGCCACAGACGCGGCGGGACGATAAGCAGCGCTTACATGCAGGCTTGGCTTCGTCACATTTGATCTTCCGGGCTCTTTCATAGTGGTTAATACACGGAGTAACTCGCGGGAGTAAGAGTAACGCACTTGCAGGTTCGGCAGCCCGTCTTGACGTGGTGGCGAGGAATTGGCAAAGACATACGTGGGGCTATACCGAGGAAAGGATTGTGTGTGAGAGATGATAAGTATCGAGTCGAGCGGGCAACTTGTTGGCCTTGACGAGGAGATAATTTGCCGTGACAGATAAAAGAACCCCGGCTCGTTTCAGCGACACAGAACGCGTGGATCGGCATCCTGCAATGACGATCGCGTAGTGGGGCTGTTTCGACCTTTTTGACCAATAAAAGTGTGCACTGAGTACCGGTTTGCAGACGGTAGACAAGCTGCTTTGAAACATTCCTGTAAAGCCATTTATGCATGAATAGTTTGATGAAGGTGGGTCATAAAATGAAGGATATCCTGGCCATCATGACTTCCCTACCTCTTTGTTCTGCTCGGGCTCTTCCACCGTCTTCCATCCAGACTCAAATCCCTCCCCTCGCACATAAAGTTCATCTTCATCAACTTCCGCCACGGCCATATCATGAAGAACATCCTTTATATCCCTTACACGCTCATCAATACCCCTAACAACCTTCAAATTCGGCAACTTTTCATCCCTCTTAGCCAAAAACTCATCAATATGGTCGTCAACATCCGTATTTTCGCCCCGAGTATACCCATACAGGCAGAAATACTCTAGAGATGGCGGTAACATGTCTACCAGTCGGAACGGGGCAGGTTTCTCAAGTCGGTATGGCGGTTCTTTGAATCCATACTGATCGTATCCACCGAGGTATTCCCCAAGGAGTGGCATGATGCTGATGCTCAGATGCGTGAGGTGAGGAAAGTCGCGTAGTGAGCCGATGGTCGGTGTGTACTCTTTGCCACTGTCCA
This sequence comes from Fusarium coicis, assembly GCA_013781345.1. Classification (NCBI taxonomy): domain Eukaryota; kingdom Fungi; phylum Ascomycota; class Sordariomycetes; order Hypocreales; family Nectriaceae; genus Fusarium; species Fusarium coicis. Next base: position 4,367 of record JAAOAJ010000774.1, on the reverse strand, counting down.
TCATGTGCCCAGTACTGATCGTTTTGTCCAAAGCCAACCGATCACGTCCATACAGATCAAGCTGGTCCTTTATCTCCCAATCCGTCCCGTCATCTTCCTCCTCGAAGTTCCTTTCAACATCCCACTCCACCGCATTTGCCCCAGCGCCTACATCAACGTCAAGATCCAACACTCTCAACGAGTGTCTATGCGCATAAAGCGCCCTTGCAATGTAAAACGGTTCACTAGAAGTATCTGCACTATCAAGGGTCCATAGGCCACCAATCGATAGCTTAAATTCCTCAAGCGCCTTGGGAATCGATATCATGACATTTAGGAAGCTAGGAGATATATCGCAATGCGTTACTTCCAGTTTCTTCATATTTCCTGTCCCCGGAACGAAGAACTGGTGATCCGCCTGATAATCCGACATGCCGTCCATGGCCACTGATTCAAGAGCTGGGAGGCGATGTATCAACTGGAAGGATCGGAGAATATCGCACGCGGTGTAGAACCTCTCGTCGCTTCGAGCGCCAGCAAAAAAACGGACATTCTTCAACTTCTGAAGTGGGGGGCTCTTCATCTGTGCATAGTTTGCTTTAAGCATATAGTCCACAATAGGTTTTTGGAGGTTTTCAGCAAGATATAGCATGGAGATATTCTCGCAGAGTGAAAAGAGAAGGATTATCATGGCGATTGCAAACTCGCTCTCCTTCTGAACTTTGAACTCGTACTCGCGACACTTCCAACTAAGGATCTTATCGACCTGGTCAGTGGTTTCGTCGCTCAGCTCTAGACGACGAGCATATCTTCGTAGTCTTATTTCCGGTGGATCACCCAGTTCTTCATATCCCATTGAGGTCGGTAGTTCATCATACTCCGGTACCTTGGACGTAGAAGCATAGATCCAGGGCGTTGCGTCGATGACAACCTCTGTGACAGCTTTTGCGCGGGATGGGTCTTCGATGTAAGATTGCAAGAGACAGTGGAGGCGTTTTGTGTCTTCCTCTGAGCTAATTTGTATACGTGAGTAGTTGGGAGGGACGTATATAGATCTGCACGCGTTTGCGCGCGTTGGAATGGCATGAGGGAATTGAAGAAGTCGATGACTGAGAAGCGGTCGGCAGTTTGACCATCCTGAGCGGACGGGCAGACTTATCCTTTGTATGAGCATTTTTGTTTCTAGAGGGATGCCATGGACTGTTGATATTTACAGTTGACAGATGGTCAGCTGGTGATGTTGTTGGTATCGCTTATCTTGATAAGATAAGAATGATGTTGACTCTAACTCCTCCTCAGGAAGCAACAAACCATCAAGCCTTAAAATAAACTCAGCAAAAGGCATCCTATACTCATGGTAAGTTACCGGAGTCTTTTAATGATCTAGAATAGAAAGCCTGAGTTTTCCCCTGGCTGCTTAAATTAAGATTAAGGCTGGAGTTGGGATCTATCTCTACATTAATACTACACAGTTGAGTTTTAAGACTGAAGATCTATCAGTCAACCAAGATATCCTTTAAGCCGCCCATCATTCCAATAAGCTTCTCCTTGGCCAGCCCCTTGTTGACCTTGTCAATTCTGTCCTCAATCTCAGTTCGACTCCTCGATAACTCCTTTGCAACGTCTCTCCACGATAATCCGTCCTTCGATCCAAATGCCTCGTGCTTGAGATCGAAGCCAGCTTCTCGTCCCTCAGCCAAGTGCACGTTCTCCAGGCTTCCATTGTGTTTGCGAGCCCTTCCGCCGATTATAACAGTCTCAACTTCTCTGACACCTGCATGGCGGACGATAGCAGTCAATGGGTCATGCTCAGCTGCACAGCTGAAGGAAGGTGAAGTCGTGTCAAAGATGACCAAGTCCGCCAACTTTCCCACTGCAATAGATCCAATGTCCTTATCCATTTTGATCGCACGAGCTGCTTGGATAGTAGCCAGATTGAACGCTTTCTGCACCGTAGCCCGCATCTTCTTAGGATAGTGACCTTCAGCGAAAGTCTTGGAGTTTTGCATTCCTCGGTCACTCGCTAGTGCGATCTGCATCTGATGCATCATGCTGACTGGTCCACAGGAATGGCAATCGGCTCCTAGACACATCAATGGGAGATCTTCCCGAAAGGCTACTGGGTCTGCGCCTGATGCCATGAAGATTTCCGCATCAGGAGTTGAGACGATGTAAGTCCCGGCTTCAGTCAGGAGAGATGCTTGTTCTGGTGTTGTACCATTGCCGTGAGTAAGAAGGATATCAGGGCCGAGGAGACCGCTGGCATGTAATTGCTCCGGCACACGAGATTGTCCTATGCATATATGTCAGCGTCATGTGCCCAACAGAAAGAATCCAGGCAACACGTACCCTTTGAAACTGGCCAGTGTCTGTAGTGGCTTACAATAAGCTTCACTCCAGCCTCCTTCACATGCGTAAGTGTCTCAGCAATTACATTTTCGGGCAAGAAGTGACTGTCAAAGAAGAAGCCCAACTGCACTCTCTTGTCATCTCCAAACGGGGCCTTTGCAGCAAGATAATCCATCTGAGGCAGCAGCCAATCAGGTTGAGGGGATCGATCAAGCTCAAATGAAGATTCCGTCCATTCTGCAGCTCGTAATGGCATGACGCCATGGCAGAATATGGACCTTATTCCAGATACCAAGGTCGCACCCAATGCAGCTGTGCCGTGTTCAGGGCTGGACGCGCCGTGCGCATTGTCTACGACGCATGTTGTTCCGGAGTCTCGTGCTTCAAGGCAGCCAGCTAGTTGACCCCAGAAGAAATCTTCCGGTTCAAAGTTAAAGCTTTGGAAATTTGCTGGTATATCATCAGCAGTTTGCCCACGGTCTCATTTGGAAGGGTACTGACCTTCAAGCATGTAGTCCAGCATTGTAGAGTCGCCAAGTCTCCCCTTCAATTGACTCTGCCAAACATGATGATGGGCATTGATGAATCCAGGAGCGATAATTTTGCCATCGCATTCAATTATCGATCCATCCTGGGGTTCAATACCACGATCGATCTTAACGATACGATCATCCTCAATCAAGACATCGGTATTTCTAAGGGCGATAACATTGTCTTGCGCATCATGCTGCAACACGGTGCCGTTTCGAAGAAGAAGTCTAGCAGCCATGCTAAAAATTATTCATAGATGCCAAGAATAATTAATTATCAATATTAGTGTCGTGCGCGCTGACTATTATACTCCTCATCAAAAGTTCGGTCATCGGTATATTCAGTGGATATTACTCGGCTCTAAGGTGAAGCTCGGTGAATTGCTTATCAGATAAGACCAAAAATCCGCTCCGGGGTTCGGGGGTATCGGTGGGTGACGTATGTCTTACCCTGCACTAAGAGCAAGACCATAATATCGGGGACACTTTGCACCGCTTGCAAACGTCAGTTGCAAGAAAAAGCCCGAGATTATGGTCACTGAGTGAATTTCGTACTACAGACGATTAAATTTGCCAACAGACGGCTTCATTGTGGTGATGCATACACGGTCAACACCTATCAATTTGCGTACTTTTATTACACTGTGGGCCAACAAATTTGTCAGGCAATGCTCACCGGTACCGGGAGAGGCGTATCGAAAATTAAACAAATAACTGGGGAGCTATAATGCTTCAATTCAATGCCAATTAAGCGAATAAATGATATGTCTACCAGGCTTAAAAAGTATTTAATTGTTACTGTTCAACTGAGGAGAGCTGTCGAAGCCACATTCTGCGGACGGGTGAATGATTATCCGTGCGCCACTCAGAGACATTTGTGTGGCTGTCATGGCGAATCCGCTTTCATTGGCTAAAGCTTCAATCCCACGACCAAGGACTGTGGCACCCAATGAATCACCAGCATTTCAATCGGAGCGACAACTGCCTCTCTATCCAATCGGGCAACGCCGTCTTATGCAGCAGCACGTTTCCAGCTCGATGATCACTCAGATCTGGATCATGATCTCTTTTGCAAGTGGTGAACTCTCGCCCTCCCCCACGGATCAAACCGTACCAAGCCATCGTCAAAACGGCATGGCTCAGCAGCAATTTCGCAACCCTCACGTGTCGGCCAAGCCCGGCATCAAATCAAACCGGCACTTGGTTTTACTTACTAGACAGAAACTGGTTAATCAACTGACTCTACTCGCCACTAGAAGCATTCGAAGCTTTTTGGAAGCTCATCTAGACGAAAAATGGACTAGGTCGTATCTCACATCACAGCTCAAGAGAGCTGCAGCCAGCTCCGGAGTCTTTTCTCCAATTCTTCTCGTCAGCGCGCCAAGACCCCATGGGCAGAGCATGCTGAGACATTCAGGGTGAGAGTGGCCCCTCCCCCCATCAACCCCCAGCTTCTCAACTTACCTTTAGCCAGCATTCCCCAGTCTCCCCCTTCTCCCTGATCTATCC
>JAAOAJ010000773.1:0-14702 GCA_013781345.1 Fusarium coicis | reverse complement strand
CAATAACAGCATCACCAACTCCAACCAAGGTCCCGAACATGAAGCAGATTCCCATGCACTTCTTCGTGATCGCGGCAGCTAGCGGGCTCACTTGGCAGATCGGGGAGAATTGCAAGAACGCATAGAGGCCAAGAGTACTGAGACCCGAGCCGACGTTTCGTAGTCCGGACGCGTAGATGAGAGACTTCTGGAAAGCTTCAGATTGCGAGGAAGAGGTTTTCTCGGTAGCCGGGGCGTGAAGACCAAAGAGACGCATGGCATTGTAGGGTGACACGAAGCTGTAGATTCCAATGCTGGTGCCGGTTACTCCGAAGAGGAGGGGAAATGCCGTGACGACAGTCGTGGTCGTAATTTCTGCCGCCATGATGATTTGGCTGTTGAAACAAATGCGATTTGCTCAGGTAGCTTCGTGACATGGGATGGAATTGCCAAAATTTGACTGAAGAGATGGTAGAATGGAATTGGTGATTGGAGAGATGACGGTCACGATAGTGACGCAAGAGGTGGGCTTGGTGATCCGCTCCTGCCGCTCTCATAGATGCATATCCTGTGTAAATCGCTAACGTTAGCTTGTGGACTTCGCACCAAGAAGGCGCTCTCAGCGGCGCTTTGCAAGCCTTCGTTGCAGGGTCTCAGTATGGCACGCTTTAGTGAACAAAACGAAGAAACACCGAGAGAAGTGCTGGAGATTTCTTTGTAGAAAATTGCTCTACTCGGGACAAGGCGTGCAGTGATGTCACCAGGGATCTATTTGAGCTGTTGCCCTTGGGATCCCTAAGGCCCAGATGATGCATCAAATATAGCTGTCTCATTTTGGAATACATTTAATAAAAATGATCCGGATGAGCTGTATCCGAAGAGCAAGAAGTCCCTATCCACGAATGTAGCTTTTGGAAGATTCTTAAGCCTTTTCTACATTGTGGTGGGTTTATTCTGTCCGAGACTGCCCTGGCTGGGTTTAGGACAGATTTTCATATGAAAGATAAAGGCCCTAGATTTCATTGAAATACATATTTGTCCCTATTTCATCCAAGCCAAGTTAATTCTTCCCCCTGGCACTGCTCTCAGATGCAACTATTACAAACATGAAAAATATGTAACGAGCCATCAGCCACTTCTCACCTTGAGCAAACCCGCCGCGATCAAACTCTTCTGACTTGGTTAAATTCCTCACCGTGCTCAAACAAATCTCCAGAGGTCGTTCGCAGAAAGTCCTCAGTCGTCCCATTCCATACGCCTGCACCTTGGATCTCGTATAGCAATCCCATCTATTGCAGAGTATCATCTCGCTCCCATCGCTTGGCTCTGTATAAACCTCTTGCGAGCTTCTTCTGGATCTATGCCAGAAGGAACTCGAGGAAAAAAGAAAGAAGGATAATATTTGAACCCAGACCGATTAGCAAAGAGAGTCAAAGCACAGAAAGGTTCAGGGTTCCGTGAGTGTCTCTATTCCTCTGGTTATCGCATATGGATTTCTAAACAGCACCATCTAAATCAATACCTGAGGAATTAGCCCATGGCTTAACAACACGCACTGCATCAGGCCTTGGAGACCCAGAGGCGTACTCCATCATTTGATACTGCATATTGGCGAGGGTATCATCAAATAAAGCAGCCATTTCAACCTCCCATTGATTCGATGGAAGGCCCTGTTCTATAATTCCACTCACTTTCTCCTGGGCACGGAGAAAGCTTTGCGTCCGCGTGAAGATTGTATGATAGAAGGTAGATGACTGAAGAAATAGCGTGAGGCACCGAATGATGACCTTTTGCACGCGGTTGAAATCCAAACCCTCGCCCATTGCACTTTCAAGTATTCCTTCACTGCCAACTAGCCGTGTACACTTGGCATTGGTTGGGTTACAGACCTGATGTCGGTCAACGCAAGCTATCGGGCTTACCTATCGATTTGGTGTATAGCCTATAGATCCAGACGCGTTCCAAACCGCTGTGGCCCCAAATACTGGGTCAATATTGCGTTCCAGATGTACAATTGAGTTCGGGGCGATCAGGATTAGTGAGAGATCAGAGTCTGGTACTAAGAGCTCACCCACCGGCCGCCAGGCGTCTTGAGAAGGTCAGTAATAGCTCCAGACCGTATAGCCGTTCAGGGAATTTCCAGAAAGAGTGTTGTATTGTAGTGTTTGGTTGATTCGGCCGCCATAAAGCTTTCCATACAAATATTTTATCAATCCGCCGTCTTCCCAACCTAGGGTTATCTGGCTTCTCGACCCCTCACATACTGTATGAAACTGGGGGAGCCGTCTGTGACTAATGGTGAACAGACGATTTCCCTCTCATAGCGGATTCTGTTCTTTACTTTATAGTTGAATCCAAAATGACGATGAGAATCCAGCATATTCGTCTCCATCTTAAACGCAGGCGTGTCCAGACATATACTTTTGTCAAAAGGGCAACCGACCGATGCATTAGACCGCGACAGGTTGGGCACAGACAAGCTGCCGCATACTATAGAGTTTGCAATTTGGTAGCATTCTTTGGCGTAGGTAGATGCTCGGAAGTTATCAAAAGTTGGGTTTTCAAGGCTTTCACGAGGCATTTGTATCTCACAATTGGGGCTACGCAGTAGACGAAACTCAGAAGCCGAGTCTGATATCTGCGACGAGAAAATTGCAAGAACAGCAAAACCCAGGAAATAGAAGACACAGAATAAGGCCCAAGGGATTGTTCTGGCGACTGCTGAGGTTGCGATTTCGCGCCAGTACCAAGCCTGTTGCAGGAATAGCCATGCAGCAACCGGGGCAGATTTCGCATTGCGCAGAATGACTTGTCGTTGGTACTCAAGTCCGTCATTCTTTCCGTTGGTTGAGAGGAATTGATGGACGGAGAAGCAGATGATGATCCAGAGCCTGGCAGCGATGACTGTCACAAAGGCTGCGATGAAGGCAAGTAGGAGACTAGCGTCCCGAGATGAGAGCGTAATGGTCGCACCAAGGATTGGACCACGGGAGCAGTCTGTCCAAGATCCAGTATATACCCCCAACGCCATGCTTTGGTAGATGACAAAGTCGGGTGCAATGATTTAATTTTGTTTGGGGTTAATAACGAGGATCTCTACTCTTTTCAAGTAACAGGCTATCTAGAAATCATGAAGTAAAGACCAGGCAATTCGCACTGACACTCGAAGCTAGCACACCCGCTGATCGTTGGTCAAATTCCATTGCAACAAATATGCTTATGATAAGCGAGCCCTAGTCCCATTGGATTGGCGTCGAGAGCTGAAAAGCATCAACGCCCCTTTTCAGAACTATTGGTCTTGGCGGCAGCCACAGCCTTGGCCGCTCAATGAATGGCTCAGATGGACCTTGTAAAACTCATTGGGGTGAGAGGGAAATTCCATTTCAGACTCGTAGTATGCCTTGGCTTATGTCCAGCTGATCAGAAAATGCAACCTGGCGCTGCATAATATGCTAGCATGCTTTGAAAAATGCGGCTCTGCGATACACAAAAGCCTGCTTTCCGAACGCCGCAGATATAGACATTGTGGCTACTGGTTACTGTATGACTATACTCATAGTACGACTTAGCCTCTATAAGCATGGCGTCAAAGCTATGTTCGGCATGCGGAGCCGTCACCCTATCGATGCTAGTCAATGGTTTCAAGCATCCTCTAGACTACGATGGCGTAGCTCAGTCGAAGGATTACTGTCGACTCTGCAGCATTGTCCACAATGCCTACAAGTCGCAAAAGTGCATAAAATATGACAAAACACAGGCCTGTGTCGCAGATCATCGCAGCCCACTTCTGTGGAGGGTGGTGGAATCGGAGCATGGAGTACGTTCGGGGATGTTCAGACTTGACCCTAGGCACTACGGTGAGCTGCATCGGATCTCCGTGTCAGAAGGTTTGACATTGTCTCTGAGGGACGTACAGGATGAAGACTAATTGCTAGTAGAATCAAGTGTGTTTCTAAACTGTATCATTACGCAAAGGGACACCCAAATTGCCAACTCCCCGCGTAACATGCGTCTACTCCGTGAATGGCTTGGAGATTGTGAGCTGCACCATGGCGAGTGTAGGCAAGGTGAACTTTCGGGTAACATATATGATGACAGCTCTCCTTCTACGACTCTTCCGTTTCGGGTCATCGACGTTGGTATAGGTGAGAAGAAGCCACGCGTCTATACCACAAACGGGAAGGAAACTGGACGCTATCTGACTCTAAGTCACTGCTGGGGAAAGGTTATCCCGCCAAGGATGACTAAGAAGACTCTCGATTCCTGGCAACTATTGCTCCCAGAGGCAGATTTACCCAAGACATTTCGTGATGCGATATGGCTCACCAGATACGAAGATGTCATTGTTTGAACTACGGTACAGTGCATGATGTGGAACCGGCAGTTGAGATAGTTGCATTAAAGGCTTCGCGACAGGCCGAGTTGTTACGCGTTGGTGTGAATACATTCTTGAGAAGCATGAGAATTGGAGTAGAGTCGTATTTCATTGGGCTGTCCATATATTCATGGTGAAGGCCCTTCAATTGATCCACTATCTGGTAGAGCTAAATACTGTATCTATCCGCGTTTCTCGTAACCGGCCGGTCGTGGACAAGATTGCCCAGAACGATCCTGTTCGCACTGACCTTCGGTGACACAAAATGCCGTGATGATCAAGATCGATAGTTTCATCAGACGGAAGTGCTCCCGGCGCGATCCAGTTTAGCTCAGGCCATATCAGATCAGCGGGTTACATGGACAGCCCTATAATTGCTCGTATTGATGCGAGGTGTTAAACTTTCGTGTTAGCGTCTTGCTCGCTGAACTGGGGTTTCAGGAGGTGCCTGTGCGTCGCGGTATGCTCAGCGTTGAGCCGGGAATTAGTTAGTATAGCAACTGGAAAGGCGATTATTGTTTCAAGCTACTGGACATTGAATTCAAGTTGAGCGAAACTTGAACTAATAATAGGGCGATGTTCAAGCCACGCATTGTCTGTAATTCCAGCGTTGGTAGAAGCGCCTTGTCCCTGTGCTGATCTTTACAGCCTGCGCCAATCGCGAATTCTCTGTAGTTTATCTTTGTCAGTTCTTACGCATCGCATGCTCCCTGTTGATCGTCTACGGGGAGTCGGGGACCATATCCTGGACCTTGGAGATGTTAAGCTGACTCGCAGAGATTACCGACGACATTCGTTTCCAGGTTCTTCAACAACCCGGGGTTCATCACAGCCCATTCATGCTTGGTAAAGTCAATTATGTGGGGTGTCGCTGGCATTTCTACTAAGCACTTCCCAACTCGAGAGCTAGTGCTTGTAGATCTTCAAGCCACCGTTTACGTGCCCTTGGCTTGGGTTCTGGCAATGCTCCTTAGCGGTGACAATCACCATCTACCGAGAAACAGCGTGAGCAGCTGCAGATATTTGATACAGACGTTAGTTAGCAAAGCTAATTTAGATTGGGCTCATGCACGATACGAAAACTACCCGTAGCTGGCTTTTGAGAAACGGCTGCAGGTATATAATTCCGATCACGTCGTATCCTAACCGTGATATTTTTCCATCATTTCTCTTCTCAATTGGCCACCATGATCGATCTGGCATCTGCTTACTATGGGTTGTTCCTCGGCGTCTTCATCTTCACGTTTGCAAAGGCCGTATCACAGACGAGAGCCATCTACAAGCGTACTCACAGCCTTCACAATGCCTACCTCTACATGATCTGGACCGAAGCTGTGGTCAATTTCGTGTTTGCTCTCATCACATTCCTCTACCTCAATGGCATCATCCCTGGAAAGTGAGTACCCCGCCACCCCCTCTCGTTGCCTCCTTTGCTTATCATCATCAACAGTCTGGGCTTTCTCCTCGCTACCGTCATCCTTTGGTCGATCCAGACGCAACTACTCCCCCAGATCATCGCCAACCGAGTGTCCTTGATCATGACGAACCGACGTCGAGCGAGGAACCTGAAGTGGGGGCTCGTGGTCTGCATTCTCTTTGTCAATGGCGCTGTATGCTACATCTTCACGGTCGCACACCTCGACACTGCTACACCTTCGCAGAAATATACGAACATGATATTCGAGAAGTGTGAGNNTTGGCACTCAACATGTACTTCTTATACTTGGTGCGGTATCGTCTCATTGCCGATGGCCTGAATAAATACTGGAGATTGTTCAACTTCAACGCTGGAATGGTATTTATCTCGACATCGATGGACGCCCTTCTTCTAGGATTCCTTAGTCTACCGGATCCTTATCTGTGAGTCTATCCCACATTACGGGTAGACTATAGCTAACATCAGAGTAGATACGTCCAATTTGCCCCTCTTGCATATATCGTCAAGCTCTACATAGAACTTCTCATGGCAAACCTCATCTCCAAGGTCGTCCGAGGTAACTCTCGTAGTCAAGGAGAGGGATGGTATTCTAGCAGTCGGGACAAGTCCAACCCCACAAACTATGGTCTCACGTCCCGTGTAGTTGTGACTACCGGTCCACCTGTACCAACTCGCGGAAGCAACATTATGAGTAGAATGGGTAAAGATGGTAAAGACCTAGAGAGCAACGAGGGCAACAATGGGTCACAAGTTCATCTAGCAACATTCCCCGAACCGCATGGCATCACAAAAACTGTAGAAACTACAGTGGTGGTGGGAGATGGAGAGAGTGATCGGACCTTTTAACTGAATGAGGCCATCAATGCCGGAAGGTCGTAGAAATTCTGACTGTTAGTCTACGAGGACATTATTTAACCTTTTATTTATTTAACCATTTATGATAGGATAATGTGAACACACAACCGTTGAATCGCTACTGCATTAAGATTTGGATTCGTCAATTCGTCTAGTATGTAGATAGTACAGTTGTCTAGATACAAATGCAATTTAAGGAAAAGGGATCGTTTCAACCACGGTTGGCGGGCTGCTATAAGTAGAGATGAGACAATTTATTCAGGTGCTAATCAGGGATATATAAGAAGACGGCTATATTCACTGCCTAGATATCCTCAGAAAGTGACAGGAAGGTCTACGATTCCGACATCCCTGTTCAGAGGCGTGTAGTTGATCTTTTCAAGTGGAACCGCAACCTTGAGATCAGGAAACTTCTGATATAGTGTTGCTATAGAACGTTAGTTATAGGCAGCCCAAACGCTGACGATATGTATACGTACAGAACACAGTTGTAAGCTCAGCCTTTGCAAGATGTTCGGCGATACATCGGTGATCACCAAAGCCAAAGCCAAGAGGATCTTGAGCAGGCCACTTGCGGTTCATATTGAACTCATCTGGATTCTCAAAGACTTCATCGTCTCTGTTGGCTGACTGGTTGGATGCAATGATGCCTTCATTTGCGTGGACGAGCTAGCATGGGGTTAGCACTCTTCTATGCCTGAAGCATAAGGAGTTGAACTTGCCTTGTCACCGATCATGACATCCTCCTTGGCAGTGCGCTTGATGGCGAGTGCCGATGCAGTGTGATAGCGACAGAGCTCCTCGACGAACTGGGGCGCAAGAGACGGGTTGGCCTTGAGTTGCGCCAGCTGATCAGGATGCTGAGCCAGAGTGGCAACGCCCTACAAAGTATCAGTAAATGGACGACAGGCGTATGAACAGAACCACATACTAGAGCAATCATGTTCACCATGGTTGCGTTGCCAGCGACAAGGAGCAAGAAAGCAATCTGGACAGCATCGGACTTGTCGATAGTTCCAAGCTTGACCTGCTCAGTGCAGAGCTTGCTGATGATATCATCCTTAGGTTCTACGAGGCGCTCCTCAACGAGAGTTGCAAGGTAATCAAGAAGTTCCCTATCAATTGTCAGACCTCAATAGGCTCAGATGGCTCTCAATTGGACTTACTGGTTGGCGGCAGACGCTTCGCGGGCAGTAGAGCTGCCATTTGTTCGAATGGCGTTCTGCTGGGTAAGATACTCAAGATCCTTGAAGGGAACTCCGAGAAGTGTATAGATGATCTAGACTGTTATGAGGCATATCCTCTTCAGAATCGTTTGCCGTGACTTACATAGGAGGGGACAGGGAGAGCAAACTCTTTCACAAGATCAACCGACCCATTGGCACATCCCTTCTGCTTCATCTGCTCCAGCAGATCATCGACAGTCTTCTGAATGTAAGGCTGCAAATTCTTGACCGCTTCCGGGGTAAAGGTTGGCTCCACCATGCTCCTTAAATCTTCGTCAGTCCTGCTCTAGAAAGCAAGGATAATGAGGTGCTTACCTCTGATGCATGTGCTCTGGGGGATCCATGTCGACAAATGTCGGCTTTGCCTTGGCTGCTTGCTTTCCACCGGCGCTAAGCTCAGGAAAGCCTTGGCGAGTGCGGACCTTGAGCCAGGTTAGAACCAGTAGCGACCCATCAGATCAGATCAGATCAAATCATACCTTGGAGAGCTTGTAAGAAGTCGCTACGAAGCAGACATCTTTGTGCTTAGTGACGAGCCAGGCGAGAGAGCCGTCAAAAAGCTTGACTTGAGAAACGGGATTCGTAGCTCGAAGTTTGGCAAACTCGGCTGGTGGCTCGGGGCCAGAGGCGCGCGAGAAAGGGAAGCTCGGTGCGTCAGATGACATTGTGTAGGTTCTATTGAAGCGCTGTAGGCTGAAGAGTGCTCTTTTATTGCGGAGTGCGAATTGAAGCTTTGTAGTAGCCATGGTGATGGGAATAACGATGAGAGATGCTGGAGGGCTATATTTCATTCGAGCGAAAATCAAATTTGGAGTAATGGACCTTGAAGTATTCCATATCCATCCGTGTTCGATCAGATCACGAGATGCAATTGATTTCCAATCAAGTTCCGATCTGTCTCGGCTTATGGTTGAAGATGGCATTTCCGCTGCATGGGCAATTAGGCGGACGAGTCGGATTGTCAAGCATCTGCAATGGGTGTTACAAATATCGGCATTATTACTTGTCAATTCGTCTATGGTCGTACTGTTCGGGAGTTCACGGCCACACAAAGAAATCCAACATCTTCCTACTTTCTGGACGTTATTCGCAGTAAAACTTGACCAAACCCTCCTTCTCTCTAGTTTTTGAAGTATGAGCTACTACAGATACCATTCCACACTTTCATCTCAATCATACTTATTTTGTTCCTTCAAGTTGCATTTACAGAAATACACAAGAAAATTCGATGGCCTGCGGACCGAGCGTGTCATTCCTTGGAGATGCTGATTCCCGTGGAGATGCGCAAACGCACTCTTTAAATACCTACGACAAAATGACATGATTCCATGGTCTGTCATCAAAAAGCATCCCACCTACTGAAAATGTATGCACAGTGCTGTAAGCAGCCTCATGATTCGACTCTTAATCAACCCTCGTCACACCTCGATCTGGCTGGAATTTGCCCTGTTCCGCCATCTCCGTGCTTCTAGATATCGCGAGTTCGTGGGTTGTTATAAGGAAGAATACGGAACAAAATCGCTTCTTCCTGTGTTTTCCGACCCTGTATCACGATGGCCATTAACAGAGAATAATATGCCGGAATGTCAATCTGAGTCTAGACCTTGGCCCGAATACGACAACACGCCTCTCTTCACGATCTTGTACGTTCCCTGCTCTCTCTAGTTTCACCGCGTCGAACATCGGTCAGATTCAAAGATCACCGGTAGGCAGCTTCATGAAATACCTCTTTTCTTTCGCCACCTTGACAACTCTTTGTCTCAGTGCGAGGACTGGAATATGGCATTAGATGAAAAGATGTGTCGCATGGCTAGCACTGGCCTTGAAGCTCTTCAAACGAATCAGAATGCGCTTCCAGGCGGATTCTGTTAGAACTTCCCTCAAAAGGGTTCACTTGTCTGGTTTTGAAGCAAGGATCGACTTAGGTGAATTCTAGGAGGCCGATTCGAATCCCAAGTTATAACTGCGCGGACTATGGATTGTAAAGACGCAACAAGCGACTGGTATATGACGATATCACTCGACGTTAGTGGGCCATTCTTAAGCCATTCAACCAACACTCATGTCAGATATCAACTGAAAGCCACTCCAATAGGTAGATGAAGGCCGCGCACGACAGTCGACATAGGCGCGCACTGAGTGACGCATGGAGGCCTGTTGGTAGCTGGCGTCTGATATGTCGAGGGAACGCCTGTTCGGCCATCGTCTGTCACTCTTGCCTCGAGGTTGATGTGATAGAAAGACTTTGACAAGTTGTTGAGGTTGCATCAGATATACTTGGCCTTGAGTACTGTCTGGGTTCTTATAGAGATAAGATGGCGATTGATCGGCACCGCTAAAATAGATCCAGTTGCAGTCATCGTGTCTTACAATAATCTCCCCAGCAATTTGTTATCGACCAGCTGCTCGTCAAATGAGGGTCAAGAAGCATTCGATCGTATTCTCCTTGCATATGACATGTTCTTGACCGACGGTAACATCACGGCCGCGATACTGAGTCCTTTAACTCATCAACATCATTATGGGTACTTGGCTACTGGAGGGCCTATCGGAAGTCTCATGCTTCAGATGTCTAGCTCCAGTCTCCAGAACACTAGGCCAATCCAGATCTAGAAAGGGGGAACAAGCCGTGTCTTAGCTTCATGGCTGAGAAGTTGCTGGGAAGTTCAGTGGACATGAAGTTGCTATTACAGCCCAGGCCGAGGGCTCGAGAGCTCAACGTATCACTACGCATCGTCGGACGTCTCGTCTGGTCGACCTCATCTTTGCAATGACCACAGACCAAATCACAATGGAATCTAAGAACCCATACGCGGAACCAGAGCAGTATGCTCCAGCCCCGGTGCCTTCGCTGGCTGAATGGAAACAATTATGAAGCGTCTGGGATCTTGTCACGACGAGAATGATACCGCCTGATGCGTTGGTGAAACAACCAATTCTTTCCGGAACCCGTTGCTGTTCTGCCTTGGCCATATTACAACCTTGTCAGAATCCACTCTTTAATCTCAAGCCTTGGCTAATAGTGAACTTAGTCAGGATATTCATATTGCGCGAGCAACGAACAGCAAGCCTAGTGAGCCAGCATACTGTCATCAGATCTTTGAGCGTGGCATAGATCTTGATGTTGATGATCCCTCCAAATTTCATGATCATAGCGAACTCCCAGAAGTCTCCCATGCCTTGGGGACATTTTACAATATCGAGAACGCGTGAAAGAGCGAATCGCATTGCTTTATCAGAATGAAAGGCCTTACGCAGATCGCTGTCTGGGGCGAGCCCTCTGGATAGATTTCGAACATGAGGGTAGATCTTTTTTCACCAGCCGGTGATTTTGGTGCTGATATGTTGCAGGTCTTCATGCGGAAACGTTCCTGTTCATGACGATTCAAAGCCCCAACATCCTTCCTCCTCTTGATCTGCCCAGGCCAGACTTCGCAAAGCTCGCAAAAGAGGCTGCTTCACGACGCCTTCAGAATCTATGGATCAGGGTGCCCAAGCAGACTTTCATTATCGGGTACCATGACCCTGAAAGTGATGATGGGCCAAACAGATTCTTTGCGTGGGACAACGAGCGCGAGCCGTACGATATCACTGTTCCACAAGTCGAGGCACAAGGTCAGCCTGTCAGTAACGGAGAGTATGCTAAGTACCTCGTGGACGTTGAGGAGCCTCAGATCCCCGCAACTTGGAGCAAGACGCGTGATGCCCGCAATGATGAAGATTACACCACGTTCGTCGCTCGTCACAGTATCAAGACTGTCTGGGGACCAGTACCATTGTCGCAGGCCCTTGATTGGCCTGTGATGGCCTCTTTCGACGAGGCAGAGAGATATTCTCGATGGGCTAGTGCTCGCTTACCAACGCTTCACGAATTACGGAGCATCCACGAGTATGTAGAGCGCCGTCGTAAAGCCCCGGACAGCAAAGTGAACCATCAATTCCATACCGATCCAAAGGCCACATTTGTTGACTTATCGGACACGAATTCTGGGTTTCAAAACCTTCATTCAATGGGGATTACTCACAAGGATGATCTTTGTGGACTGGGCGATACTGGAGGTGCGGCGGAGTGGACGAGAACTTTATTCGCGCCGCAACCGGGATTCAAGGCAATGGATATTTATCCCTGATATAGTGGTGAGTTTTGTCGATCCTTTCCCAAGAGGATTCTATGTCTCATTCTGTTCTGACACGGTCCAGCCGACTTCATGGATGAGAAGCATCTGGCCGTGGTTGGAGGAAGTTGGGCCCTGCATCCTCGTATCGCAGGCCGAAAGAGCTTGTGAGTTGCGTCATACTGAAATGCCAGAACCTGCTAATATTCGTAGCTTGAACTGGTGGCAAAAGAAATATCTCTGGCCATGGGTGACGTTTCGTCTTGTACGAGATATTGAACCGCTAAAGTTATGAGGTTATTCTGTGCTACCGACTCTCACTGCCGACATCATCAGACCGAGGTCGATGGCGGTATCTGCGGTGGCTTTGTGGATGCTTTTGCTAGTCCCGTGGTGACATCATACGATATCAATTGAGTTTATAATGGATCTTGTCTTGAGATCGATTCTCGGATATACACGTTAGGAAACTGATCCTTGCTTCCTATTGATCCGTTTAGCACTTTTAGTGGGAACTTACTGTCCGCGTTTCCCGAGAGGATGGATGATGTTACGATTGCATTCCGTCGTACCAAGAGGTCAAGCCACTTAAGCGAGGCGATCGTGCAGGGTATAAATACTTGGCAGTAGTCTAGAGGTATCTCATATTGTCTTCTGTAATTATTCCCAAGTTCTTAGAATCCGTGCCAAAAGCTTTTAATATTATTCATCATGTCTCTGCCACGATATCAGACAAACACTCCCCTTCATCCTACCTTTGAGAAGGATATCCTCAACACTCATCTTGTCTACGACTACGACGCCACAGACGCAGATGGAAACCCAGAGAAATGGCGTTATGAAATCTGGTTCTTCTCCGACGACCGAGTCGTGTACGCCATTCATGGCGGCCCAATGGCTGGCCGCATCAACTACCAAACCGTAGCATACCAATGCATCCGACCAGGAGAGCTATGGCAGATCAACTGGCTCGAAGAGACTGGAACAATTGTATCCCTTGTTTACGACATGACCAACAAGACAATCAGCGGCATGCTGGGCTTCTCAAAGGGCCATTGGGAGCACGCAGAAGATGCGCATGGTGACAAGAGAAACCCAACGGATTTCAACAGGTGGAAAGAGTTGGCGAATATTGGAAAGCAGTCTGATAGATTTATTTTGACGGAGCAGGCCAAGATTCTGGAGGTGTTCAAGGGTCAGGGCGATTTGAAGCCTATCAAAGAAGAGGACCCAACATTTTAGTGCGGAAAAAGAGGGCGTCATTGATTTTAGACTTGTATGCAACGGTGTATTAGCTTCTCATAATAGAAATAAAAACGGCATAAGATATAATCTACAGAGTGGTGGACTCGATGCTTCGAATGTGAGCTGTCATCGTATCGTAATATCTAAAATGTCAAACTCTGGCGAAATATCGACGCCGCGGATTGACAACAGATCTATTCAGTGTGGTGGCTTGATGTGTCCAGTTGAGACATCATAAACATTAACTATCAATCAAGTCCCGGCATTCATGCGGGCTCCCCGGTTGAGCTCTTGACTTCGTCATTTGATAAGTGTCGTTGTTTTAGCGTTTTCCACATGTTCCTTCATCTCCCGGCTATACATCAGCGCTTTCGAACCTAAGCTACTATATGTAAAAAGCCTGAAAAAGTACTTGGGACAGCTTTGAATAGAAAAGATCAATTTTCCAGAGCCTGTTCGAGAACCACGATAAATCTGGTGATACCAGGCTGACCTTGTCTTAAAATATGGTGCTATGCCGCTCCATGGAGCGCATATAACTACTACTTCGGGCAAGGTTCTAGAGCTGCGAGATTTTGTCGCCTGATAACAAGCTCCTGGTCACATCATGCAAGGTAGGGGTTTAGCGATCTGGATATCTTATCAGAAAAGCCCACACGGTCATTCAGCATATATCATTCGTTAATACCAATTAACTTCGGGCTTTGGAAGGGAATATGTATGAACGCCCGGATTATTTTTTAACTATCTAGCTTCTTTTTCTAAGCTGCCGGACCGGTCTGAGAGNNCTAAACTTATCCTAAACTCAGACTAAGTAAACTAAGGGAGTTAGGATTAAGGTCCTGAGCTTGCATGTCCCGTTATAATACTTCGCACCTCGAAGCAAAGCGACATCAAAGCCAACTACTTGAGCTCTTGAACAGAGTCAACTTCATCCTGGGCAATCTTCGAGCAGTGGCAACCTGGAATGACGTGTTCGCTTTGTTGGAAACGCTTATGCAATCGATACCAGTCTATAACTAAACATGCTGTGAGTTAAAGCACTGTCGATTGACAAATTGCGAAACTTACGTAGTCGAAAGTAGTTCCTGCTGTCGACGTCGAAGATGAGATCAAGTATATCACTTTGTGTGTTGTGGCTTGAATTGGCGTAGAAAGCCATGGCGTGCTTCCAAACGTCTCGTTCACGAACTCGGTAACCAATAGCATCCTCCTCAATCGCTTCGCGGACTGTCCATTGGGGATACTCCGAGAAAGTGCCATTCGAAGTATCGCCAAACATTTGATATCGCGCCCAAATAGCGTCACCGTATCTGTTGTCTTCAAGGGCTGCAATGTAGTCGCTGGTCCAAGGCTCGACGAGCCCCCATTCGTGGCGCTTGCTTTGGGCTTCGGAGATGGAAAGGTCGAGGAATAGGTTGCCGTCCCTGTCGCCGTAATCGAACGTGTCGGCAGAGGCAAGACCGCTG